>JAUYWI010123872.1:0-10194 GCA_034780595.1 Parotoplana pacifica | reverse complement strand
AAAGATAGACATAATTTCTAAAATTATTTTCTTAAAAAATTCTTGTATCGGTTAATTTTGAGCAGCCCTGTAGAATAAAATTCTATGGTCCTATTGTTTTCAGGGATTATAACGTTGAACTATATTTCGTTTTCAGGACCATTTTGCTTGTGCAAGTCTTACAGAACCGGCTGATTTACACCAGGCCATATTACAGACAGAAAAGGAGTTTGTGATTTGTCACGAGTCGCATCCAATGTGGCGCTATGCTGTACTTAACGATGCTGATTCACTGTTTTCCTTTCGCCGTATTGGTCGGGAGGCCAAGGAGGGCTCCTACATGATTATTACGCTAGCCAAGAGGAAACTGCAATTTAAAGTAGTAAAGGTTAGTGTAACTAATGTTGAGGTTGAAACATCAAACATGCCATGGGAATACTAGTAAATAATGGGATAGGCTCAGCTATATTCGCGTTTAATATGATGAATGTTTACACTCTCTTTATTCTCAGATTAATTCTGAATGTGTGCGTGGTTTTTGGGCAGGCCAGCAACAGGAACAAATCTTTCTACGTAACAACAATCCTGAACGCGGAAGTATTCAGCACGCATCCCATGTTCTGCGTAATCTGATCAATTCCAGCTGTGATTTACCTATTGGCTACCCAATTTTTGTGAGTCCGTTGACCACTTCTTTTGCCGGCAGTCACCCGGTCTATGCCAGCATTGTGGCTGGTGGGAAGGAGTTGTCCCTGGCTGGTCTGGGACGATGGCTGAGGCGAACTTGGAATCACATCAAGTGGCGCTGTGGGGAGACTTGTATCACAAATAGTGAGTGCATTGTTTATGACCTTATGCAAAGCAAATTTTAGTTGAAACATCTGTTTGCAGGAAAAGGCCTTTTTATTTAAATAAGATGAGAAAGATTTTTATAGATTTCCATAGATAAAACATATTTCAAATTTTCATAACTTGTTAATGCATTTACAAAACACAATAATTCTATTTTGCAGTCATTGTTTTTTTAGTTTTTCATTAACATTTATGGAAGAACATTTTATAGAATTATAGGCATTAAAAACGAACTGTAGTAAATAGGTACCTACCTTCATTGCTGTTTGAAAAATCAGACAGCAAAAATACTAAATTTGAAATATATAGAACTATTTTTAAGTTAAATCTAACAAAATATTTCTGTTTATCGAAGCTTGTTTATTTAAGAAGAAAACCAACCTGTTCACATACTGCCATCAACATTTATCAGGTTGCTATTGTTTTAAGTCGTTCCTAACTAGATGTTTGCAGATTGGATATAAAAAAGTTGATATATTTTTATAGCATTGTAGATAGATCGTATCTTTAAAAATCAATAACAATGTGTTTATATTATTATGTATATCTCTTAAATTTAAATTTAGAATATAAATAAAGGAAAATTTAGAATATGCAAGTTTAGTTTTTGAAAAAAAAGTAAATTCAATTTTAAAATATTCTCTATTTAGTCAGCTACCTCAGAAAACATAAGTTTCTTTTTTGAAATTGTTTCTTCCATTACAGAATAAGTAAGTAATTTTTCAGACATTTTATTACTAACAACAACACATGCTGATATACTGAACAAAGATATGTACATTATTCATATTTTTCAGTTGAAATATTACTTTAAAATAAAATTAATTAGTTAGTTTAAAATGTACTATGTTTTCTGAAATTAGATTACTCTCTGAATAGAAAAATACCCGTTGACCTAAGATATTTTTTGTTCACTTGCTTCCATGAAATCCGTGTTTTTTATCCTTCATTGCGGGGAGGAGGGTTCACGACTTTTCAATGCCATACAATACTGCTGACTTAAAATTGGCAAAAGCTTTACTTTATGAACATTTATCCGGAAAATACAATTAAAAAAATTAATAATGACTGCCCTATGATGTTACAAATCGATTTTTAAAACTGTGTCGGATTCAGTTGCTAAGTGTTCCTACTAACTTAAATTATTGATTTCTTTTTCTGAACCGATCAATAGATTTGTAGTTTCACAGAAAAGTAACAGCTCAGAACTCAATAGACAAATGTTGGCCAAAGTTGGTAGACCTGATGCTGTTGTTTATGATAATATGACGTGACTATCTCATAGAAGAGTTTTATTAGTGATTCCAAAAATTATCTTTCTTCATAGTAGTAAGGTGAATAGAAAAAATTGTAAAAACAGTCATAGAATAAGTCCTAATACAAGCTCTAAGCATGCCAAATTTGAGCCAGAATGGATTTATTTTTCTCAATATCTAAGCCAACGGCAATTGCTTGTTAGCTCCAAAGCTCAGCCTTGCCTAATGGGCTTTATAGGATCGCTGAAAATGAATCATTTCTGAAGCTTTCTCATAATAGTTGAAATGATTCCCTGACTTGAAATTCATACCATTTGTTGAGACTTCGATGATAAACATGGTGTACCAATTTTACTCAATATATCGGTTAAGTAGTTCAAACCCTAAAATATGTGAAATCAATGTTGGGTGTTACCTCTCGCCAGGTAATAAAATGAATGCTCATGCGCGCCCGCAGGGGGGGGGGTCGTTGGGGGCGCGCATGATGCTACTGTTTTTAGCTAAATGATATTTTAAAATATTAGAGCTAACAAAGTCAAAATTGTATAATAGCTCTATATTTTTGGAAATTACCTATGTACTGGGTGTACGTCATTGTTTTTTATTCAGAGAATTAAATATTTTTAAAAGTTTGTTTATTAACTTTGTTAGCTCTAATATTCTTAAATATCATTTAGCTAAAACATTAGCTTTCATACTATTACCTAGTGAGAGCTATCACCCAAAATTGATTTCACATATTTTAGGGTTTGAGCTAACACACATTTTATTTACAGTGTTTTTTTAAATCAGACAATGCATAATTAAACAAGATCTCTTATTTGCTTTAGGTGAAGGTATAGAACTTCAAACATATCGAACCCACCATCCTACTCGGTTAAGTGGCGGTGATATGCCTGTCGGGCTGCGGTCTGGTGGCTCTTCTCTGATGTCTTCATCCGCTGGTCAAGCCAAGTCCAAGCCTACCCATCTCGCCGTGGTGAATCATCACCAGCAGGTCGGCGAGGAGACTGCTGGTGACACAGGTGGTGCTGGCGCTATCGTATCGGATCCTAGTCAAGGCGATATCGTTCCACCTACAGAGCCAAATCCCACATTTGCCAGAGTGAGTCCACTTGGGAGACAAATTTAATTTTACTTGCGTGCTCTTAACTGAAAAATATTATATAATAATTAAAAATCTCGAACAGTAGTTGGCTATAAATATAATTGGTGGGTAAACTCTTGATCTAGTGGTTAGTACATATGCTTGTATACTAAATCAGGAGGATGTAGATTTGAATCCTACTCTAATTTGAGAGGAATTTATTCTTAACCGTATTCCTGCAATGTTTTTCATAATTATTCAATAAAACCTATTTTCATCGAGATCATCTTCCGAGGATTAGATCTGCCTGTCTACTAGAAGAAAAAATATCGCATTCAGATCGCGCACTCTTTACACACAATTTTATAGGTATCTGAATATGAAATTTATGTGAAAAGCGTGCGTCTGCAACAGGTAGTTTCTTCTAGTAGATTTAAAATCAGGTTCAATAGTTTACAGAAATGTCAAAAGATCTTATTAACTCCCCCCCCCCTCTCCGTTATCATACCTAAAATATATTATATACCTCGTGGTCAGAGGGGGATATTACCCCCTCCCTTCAACAGAGATGACTCAGGAAATAGTGCGAAAAAGGTCAAGTACAACAGTCAGACAGAAATGGATTACAAATGACTAGAAATACTCGAACAATGACATCTAGTGAAAGGAAAATGAAGACGCATACGCTAACTGGACAAGCAAGTAAAGAAGCAATGCAGAAAAGAAAAACGGGCATCGCTGGAAGATCAATGATAACAAATTGAGAATCTAAGTCATATTGACCAAGCAACGATGTACAAGAAGATAAAGGAGGTAACAAATGCGAAAATTTATTCCTCAGGTGGATGCATCTTAGCGAGTGATGGCACGACTCATATGGAGATGCAAGACATTTCAGCAAGATGGTCAGAGTACATTGAGGGATGATAAAGCCCGAAAAAAACTTGGATGATAGTCCTCCTATCCTGAAATCTGAAGTGGCAACAGCTGTGTCAGACGAATAATATCTACTTAGAACCATACCAACCTAAATACCATCTTCGGGCCTTTTTGACCAGTTATATTATAAATTTCAGCGTTCAGCAAAATAGATGTTTCATTTGTATTTTAGAATCAATTAAGTGATTTTAGTCCCCTCCCCAAAATCGTTAATCAATAATTTTCCAATTTATTTTCTAGATTTGTATTACCAAGGTCCTAGTGGACCTAGATACCAAATTTGAAATCAATCGGACAAACTTCATTTTTTTGGACCCCATATTGATTGTTTTTTTAATGTCGATGAATTTTTCCAAGGTGCCTATCTACTAAATTTTAGCCCAAGGGAAAGTATGAAATCCTAGGAGGGTATAATAGCTCTTCCCCTGTTACCACGAGGGGGAGGCGGTAATTAACTACAAATTGTTGTGCATTGTTTACTTGATTTTATATTCTGAAATATGCATGTCTTATTTTCGCTCATTTTTAGATTGTGGATACTGGATATATTTTATATAACCGCCACACCAAACTAGTCTGGCCATCTGAGAAATGGCGCTCACGTGTCCTGACTGCACCTTTACCTATCTCAGAAGTTGGTAGTAATTTCGTCCTGGAGGGCACTGTTGTACATAGATGGACACCTTCAAATCCGGATTCCTCGCGTCGTTCATTTTGTCATTTAGCCATAGCACTTCTGGAGGTCGAGATCGATACTGTGTCTCGGCCCAAAGGCAGTTCTTTGTTTGTAGTAGTTTATGAAAATGGACTTCAAACTATTGGTGATACGACTATTAGTACGACTGTATAGCTATTGTAGAGATTCATACAATCAAAATGTTTTCACTTACCGATAATTTCCTTGTAGTAGATATTCTCAACATAATGGCGTTTTAAATGTTATTTATTTGACAGATGGATTCAGATATCTATAAATGCGAAAAAAGATGATGTAGTTACAGCATATTTCCTATACGGACTAATACTGATTTTGTTTCAGGTTCTATGTAAAAAAGATTACAAATTTTATTCAATTTTTATTACTGAAGCCTTAAACATTTCCGTCCATATTTGCAGCAATTTAATTGTATTTATAAAAATTCAAAGTTTGAGTAGATTGGAAACTAGAATGAAATGTTTAATTTGTAGAACATAATAATTATGTTTTGTTAGTAATTATTTGGGTTAGTATTTGTTCTTTTCTGATTATCGTGCCATGATAAGTAGTTGAGTTTATGATTTTCTCTAAAATTTAATGTTTCTTGCCCAATATGTAGAATCAGGGAAATAACCGAATTATCTTTGTTCGATTTATCATCAAATTATTATTATACTTCTGTTTTGATTAAGCTCTTAGATTATTAGGTAGGAAGTGTTTGTTTTAATCATTTTAGATATATTTTAGAATTATCCAGTAGTTAATTCTGGGTAGTTCATTTTTTATATACTTTTTGCTTTAAGTCGGAACATTAATATTGTTATCTCTGAGTAGGTATTTAACCGAGGGTCGAAGTTATAGTTTTTTTAATACTATGATTCATATATTAAAAGAAACAAAGAAACAAATTCAGAAACGAGAAAAATATATCCAGCTTAATCCTTCGTTGATAAAGAGCCTTAAAGATATCACTATCTGGCTCAAAACCTTAAGTCCGATTGAAGTAAAATTTTGGTTTTGTGTCAAAATTGCTATGTAACTATTAAATTAAAAATTCGTCCATCCAAGATCACTCAAATTTGAAAAAAATAATTTTTTACAGAAGTCAATATTTAGTAAAAACTATTAATTGGCTAATAATATTACCTTCGTAGTAACGACTTTGAAAATATTCAGATTTATTCACCAGAGTTCTGTTTTATAGAAATATAAACTGATGCATACTTTTATGAAACAAGCCTCATGGTATAACCGGGTGTAACCTGATTGCAAATCAACATTTGAAAGTTTTATTTTTTAGATAGAAAATTCTAACGAATAAAATATTTTCAAATTGACTGCAAATGTGCAAAATAATATCCAGAAACATTGTAGAAATTCTTATAAAAAATATTAATTCAAAAATTGATCATAATATATGAAAAGCCTAATATAGATAATTGAAAGCTGAACATGAATGGTGATTCGTAGAATAGGTACCTAATACATATTTTGGATAGGAAAAGGTGATATTTAATTTTTGTCGCATTAAATTTATTTAATTATTTTGAAAAATTTATTACAAAATTAACTACACAATGATCCAAAAACTAACAAAAAACATAAATGAATTGATTTTTAAGAATTCTTTCCAGTTATCTAATTTTCTGTCATATAGTTATTGCTTTCTAATTTTAAATAAATTGGCCTAAAGACCCTAAAGATGGTTGGCTGGCCCAAAACAAATTCCAAGAATTCTTGAAATAACTGAAATATTTGGTTAGCTATGTTATTTAGGTTGGTAGGGATCTAAGTGGATATTATTAAAATTTAGAGCTAACAAAGTCGAAAATATACATAACATAATTTATGAAATCAATGATCGTTAGATGTTAATGCTTAGAGTTTACTCGCTTTTGTTAGCTCTAAAATCTTAAAATATAACTTACTTAATGCATGTACTGAAATACTTATTTACTTAATAATATGTACTTAGAGTCATACCAACTTAAATAGCATAGCCAACCATATTTAATTGCATATATTTCCGGAATTTTTGGAATTTGTTTTGGGCCAGCCAACCATCTTTAGGGCCTTCTTGGCCAATTTTAATTCATTTAATTTTGTTTTATTTGTTCACGGAAAGTATCAGCTGAGGGTTAATAAGTCAGTTTAATTTAAACTAAAAACCAATAATCTTATACCATTGTGCTTTTCTCATTTTCTAAGTTTAATGTTCATTTATATTTTGAATAACATTCCGTTTTTAGGAAGTTAGAGTGCTATTACTTTTGTGATAAAAGATGACTATATTGTTCATTTAGAGTATAGAAATTATTACACTTTTATAATGAAAAAAAATACACCACAGACTTTGTTTTTAGAAATATTAATTTAGATTATGGTATACTTCCTTATGGATAATGATTAAAACTCGAATTATTTTTTTTGCAATACATTGTCAGTGTTTTGTAATTTTATGCGAGTGGGTGCAATTTTATAATGTGGCTGGCTCATTTATATGTAGTCAAATTTTAAGTAACTTAACAAATACTAGAATTTTTAGGTAGTTTTATATACAAGGGTGGCGCAGAAATCTTGTCCATGTAGATATATACCTACAAAACTTGCTATTAAATTAAGATTGTTGGATTTTTATATAAAATCTATTTGGGTGATGTTGGTTAAATTGTTCTCTGACAGATCCGTTAGAAGCACCATCACTTACGTCCAAACATAAAAATTAATTTTACTCTTATTTTCTTGTGTTAATTTTTCGGCCATCACATTAATGTACATATACCATGTAAGACAAAAACGTTATCAAATGATGTTCTGGAATTTCTGTATTTGGAAATTCCACAATTCATTTCTGGAATAAGGCTATTTTTAGATCTTCATGTAGCTTGCTGCATAAGTCCCATAAAAATTACCCAATTATTTTAAGCAGATTTTGTATATATCTCCATGGGCGCGACCCTGTATATATAGTATAAGTAAAAATAAAAAGCACAGTTACGTTGGATAATAATAAAATTATAAATTTTGTTCCAAAAAATAAATTAAAAAGCAAAAAACAAAGAAACCGATCTTGGTAGTTTTTGCTTTTTAATTTATTTCGTGGAACAAAATTTTTATTTTTATATATTAAATGTTTTAAATTGATGGTAATAATGCCATTTTTGACAGATAATTATTATATTGTCGACATTGCCGATAAATGAATATTTTCTGTGATGCAAAATATTGTTACTAGAGAAATTTCAAGGTAATCAATATTTTACGCATAGTCGTTGATGTACAATAAACATTTGTAATTTTGTAAACATAAATTCTGTGTTTTAATTTACCAAATATTATAATATAGTGGGGTCATTTGATAATATAATCTTTTCTAATCAGCAGTATCCTTTCAAAATTATTGAGATTTTGTATTTTCATATAAGATAAAACTTTTATAAACGTACCATCAATGGTAATATTATTTTATTATTTAAAAGGTCGATGTTAATTTCAAATAGGATATGAACTTGTTAATTAATCAACATACTTTAGATTAGTATTTTAAAAGATGATGTCCAAATTTTTGTTTTCTATTTTTTACGATTTCGTTACTAACTAGCTAGAGAGGCCAAATTTAGTTTTAACGGTTAAAGCCTGCTCCATTTTTTTACTATGTAAAGCCTTTGTCATAAGGCTTTATCATAAATACTCACCGTACGAAATTATGGCTAAATATATTGCAGTGACAATAATACCTATTAAAAGTACCTACTAAAAGTCACGGAAGGGCAGTTTCCAATCTACTTCACAGCTTGTTAGACATTATTCCAAATACATCTGGGGTACATGTGTACCCCACAGTAGGCTTTAACCATTAAGGGAATAATATGTTGAGCCTAAATAATGAAATAAATTATAATATTATATTGTTTTGGTAAAGAATGTTTCATATTAAGCGTCATGTCATCCAATGGTCTGTCCATGATGCTGTGTAAGCTAATATCTTTAAGAAAATCTCGAGAATTTTTATTTTCTACAGATATTTTCAAAAGAAATCAGGGTTCATATTTTCCCTGATTGTTGTTCAAGTCAATTTTCTAAATTTAGAGTAGCATATATTAAGTTACGTGGAACTACTAAAAGTTGTTCGCCATAGCAAATAAATGAGCAACCCAGCTGGAACCAATTTAAAAAAAAGTCAGTCATCACATTTAGAGACAGCAAGACTTTAAGCTCTTTTGAAGCATTCAAGAATATTGATTTATCGGAGAAAATAGCTAAATAATGACATTGAACATTAATCATAATTAATATGGAGCAAATGCCAAAATACTGTTTACTTCTCCAAAAGATGATGTGCCCGCTATTTAAGGTACCAAGTTAAATCGATTAATGGCGATGGTTCTTTGCTAACTCTGTTACCTCAGCTGTTATTGCGACAGTTTTAAAGAAAAATAGATGGATTGTCCTTGTAGTGATAAATTTGTAATCTCCGAACTGTTCAGGTTTTGAAGCAATGTGCTACGAAATTGGAATTAATTCATCATAAAGCTTGCCATTTGAATGAGCTATATTCAAACACAAAAATTGATTGGTACTACTATGACCTAAATCCTATGACCAATTTTAAAAATCTCTGGCTTTAAAGTGAAAACCTCGAATCTAAAAAAGATGCAACTTTTCAGGAAATCAAAAAAGGTTTTATTTTTTATTGGAACCTACTGCCTAATAACTTAATATTAGCTTAAAACATTGGATTAGAGTGAAAAATTCTATCTTTTGAGAAATAGGAATTTAACATCGGAAGGGCCTCTGTAGACCACACCAACCATCTCGCAAACAAAGCAAGAGAAGGACTACCCTTTTTTACAAAGGGTAGGGGCTACAACAACAACAACATAAATAAACCTCAAAGGAATGGGGTTTGTAAATGTCATTCAATATGACCGCCATCACTTTCCAGTATTAACTAGAGGCGATCAAGAAAAGACAGAAGCACTGGTTTAATATTGTCAGTAGTTATTTTCTTGGCAGCGTCTGATATTCGAGCCTTTAGATTTTCAATTGTCAAAGGTGCTCCGGGTGCATACACCAACCGTTTTAGGTTGCCCCAGTACCAGAAATCGCAGTGTTAAATCAGGCGAATGCGGTGACCAGAACTGTGGGAAAAAACGGCTATTAACACAATCATTTGTGTAGGTCGCCGTTAAAAATTGTTGCACAGAAAAGGGGGTAGGGGTAGAAAAAATAGAAAACAATGGAGGGGAGGAAAAAAGAGAGGGCGAAAGAAGGAAAAGGGGAAGGGGTAGCAAAAAAAGGAAAAAACAAGGGAGGGGCGGGCAAAAAGGAAAAGGGGAAGGGGGTAGAAACAAAGGAAAAAAGAAGGGAGGGGTGGAAAAGGG
>JAUYWI010123861.1:0-10195 GCA_034780595.1 Parotoplana pacifica | reverse complement strand
GCATGTCAATGCTCGCCAGGCCAAGTGCAGTAAAATCAATGTTTTGTACTCAACAGTGCCATGCTATACCTACGCTGTGCATTCTGCCAATTACACCTCCTACACCACCAAATCGGACGAATTCTTTCCTTATGGCCTTCGTGACCACACGTTTTTGACAGGAAGTCTGACCAGCAGGGCCAATCTTAAAGGCTATGTGCGAGATACAAATGCCCTCCATCAGGCTGTGAGACAACTCTCCGTGTTTTCCGGTTTGTATTCCAACAAGGACATTCGCTACAGACTGTTCCAGATAGCGCGTCACTTGGCCATCAATGTCAACCATGGACAACTTCCAGGCACTCAGATGCAAGCTGTTGCCTATGACAACGCTCTCCGTTTATCAAATGGAACGTTAGAAGCTTTTAAAGTCGTACGGGCAGCCGTTTCTAAACTGACTCAGACCACTGTGCAACCTGTAGAATTGTGCACACTTTTAAACATCAGTCAGTGCCATGGTGGCAATACAACTAACTCATTTCAACTCACCTTCTACAATGCTCTGAGCTGGGAGGTAAAGCACTGGGCTAGAATTCCTATTAATGAACGAAAACATCAAAATTCAGGATGCCAAAAATAACTCACTTATCTTTGACATTGTTCCACTTACTCCACGTACTCGTACTATTCCAGAACGTAAATCAACAGCCAAATTGGAACTAGTGTTTCCGATAGCTATTCCACCCATGGGTTTTAGTACAATAGCGGTATTAAAAACTTCTAAAACAATTAATAAACAATCAAATTCCATTAACAATAGGTCATCACCATTTGCCACTGGAAATGCAGTAATTACTCTGAGAAATTCTTATGTAGAGCTAGACTTCAATGGTACTACAAACTTGCTCCAGAAAATAACCAATTTGAAAACTGGCCAAACGATTGCTGCTCAAGTTGATCTTCGGTATTATACGTCGTTTGTTGGCAATAATCAAGGCGGTCCAAATCAGTCATCTGGTGCCTACGTCTTCCGACCCAATGAGAAAGCACCCTGGGTCTTTCCCAAGTGCTCCATTCGTCTGGTTCGAGGCCGACACCACGTGCAGGAGGTACACCAGGAATTCTCCGAATGGGCAACATTGGTCACGCGTCTCTATGCCGATTCACCGTACATTGAAGTGGAATGGACCGTCGGCCCAATCCCACTGCGGGGCAAGGTGGGCAAGGAGGTGGTGGTCAGCTACCAGACGTCGTTGGAAAATAATAAGACTTGTTTCACTGACGCCAATGGCAGACAGATGATAGCCCATCAGCTAAACTACCGGAAAACCTGGAACTTCACCCAAACTGAACCGGTGGCCGGTAACTACAACCCGATCAACTCGGCGATCTACATTGAGGACCAGCACAAAGATGGACGATTTACAGTGCTGGTGGACCGGTCCCAGGGTGGTGCCAGCATTCGCGAGGGCCAACTGGAGGTGATGGTTCATCGCCGTTTGGGAGCTGATGACGCTTTGGGAGTGAATGAGGCGCTCAATGAAAAAGGAAGCGATGGTCGTGGCATCATTGCTCGAGGAAGACACTGGCTGCTATTCAACAGGACATTGAACGGGGCAAATGCCCAGTTAATGCGAACATATATGCACCAGCTGCAGATAAGACCATCTGTCTTTGCGGCTCCCTTGTTGAAACCTCTACCTGGAAAGAATGTTCTGTTTACCGGTCTACGTCGGCAACTGCCTTCCAATGTGAAGATAATGTCGCTGGAAGATTTGGGCACTGATGGATCAGAAATCTTGCTGCGCGTTGAGCACATCTATCAAACTCGGGAACACCCAACCCTATCACAACCGGTTAAAGTTGACCTTGGCGACTCGGGGCCTCTGTTTACCAATATGGAAATTTTGTCGGCCGAGGAAATGAATTTAGCGGGGGCAGTGCCAAAGGCTCTAACATCGCGACTTAAGTGGAGCTTCAAGGGACAATCACAACATCGAAAACCGGATGAGCAACCGATCATACTAGCCCCAGGAAAGATGAGTTTTGTTATCAAACCAATGCAGATCAAGACCGTAAAATTTAAGTAAAATAGAAATTAATATTATGAAAAGTAATTACATTTTCCCGTCATTCATGGTATATATGAAAACAATGTTTTATGTGTCATTCCTCATTCATATGATTTATATAATTTCCTGTTAATTCATTTGTTTTGATCCAATTCTTATCCATAATTAAATTTGTTTTTTATAGTGCCGTAATGGGATGTTTATGGGTCATTCCATGTAATGGATCATCAGACTTATAAACTAAGTGTTGTAAATTCTTAAAAATATACTTTTTTTATTAAAGGTATGCTGTAGTGTAAAACTGTTTGGTTTTCAACTGAAAACTAAATTTTTTAGGGATGTGACAGGCTATTTTTCAGTTTCATATTGTGCAAATAATTAATAAAACACATTTGCATCTTTTTTTATTTACATACATTTGCTAATTACTAGTTAATATCATTTATTTTGATGTGTTCTTCACAGAAACTTTAAATACAGTCATTTCTGGAAATTTCAGCTGTTTGAAAAAATAATATGATTGTTGTGACGACCGTTACTAAATTATTATCTTTTCCTGTAATAAGTATGTATCCCACATTAATTAGGACAGATTACCTTTTTCTATGTGCTTGCGGAGTATCACACATTTATATGTGGTAATAGGAAGTATGCAGAGTAACAAAATTGTGTGACGATCGTTACCACCGTGGTAACGGTCGTCACATCCTGTCATAATATTTTTTTGGACAAATTGTCAAATTTAGAAGTAGATGATATGACGAATATCAGCTACTATAGATGGCTCAGTAATGATTCTGGTCACGTTGAGTGTGTTAAAATTACCAATTCAATCACAGATGGCATTGATTACTTTAAGCAGATTCTTACCAAATTCCTCATACATCTTCAAAAACGTCACCAATCAGAAGCCTTTAAGCAGCACAAATCAAGCTTGGGAGAAACTGATTTAATTCTTCACTCTGACTTTAGTGAGAATTACACCTGCACATATCAAGATGCCTCTCAAAGTGCCTACTGGTGTCAGAAGCAGGTGACAATTCTGGAAGGTCGATTTCTAGGGAAACGTGGAAGAGGAAAAACAAGAAAGGGGATGTTAGAAGAATTCAAACCAAACACCTATAGAGAATTGAAGGACCGGGTAGCAAACCGAGAATGGAGAAAGTGGATGCCATAGAATTGAACCTACCTAATAACTAATTCGGCAGAACACTATAGATAGATAGATTGTGTGGCTTATTAAAACTAAAATACATACTAAAAAGATAGTCGTATATTTATACATAAGTTAGTATTCAGAAACAATTTAATTAATCTAGAAAGATATTAGAATACACAAAAAGTGATTTCAAAGTTGGGCTTAAAACTTTTTCACAAAAAGGACACAGTGCAACAACTAAACCTACAATATTTAAAATTTGAGCTAAACACTCATTTGTGACCTTTGGTTGATTCACAGTTTGACTTAAAACTTTTTGTAAAAACGTTGAAATCACCTAATGCACTACATTAAATGTTTATATGAAATAAAAAATATAAAAATGATAAAATATATACAAATAAAAATATATGTAGAAATTATAGTATACAAATGCAACTAGAAGAATGTTCAATTTCAACTTGATAGTACCTAAACAACATGTTAGCAATATCAATTGACAAGATTAGAAAATCAACTGTTAGCAGAAGAAAAAATATTATAGCAGTTTTCTATGCATGTAACACAGAGTGTACTACTCTCTATATTTTAGAGCTCTGGGACTGTAACTTTTGCAGCCAGAAATATAAAAATCAAACAACGTTATCTTTAGCTATATGCTTAGGTAATTAATTCCAGAATAAAGTAGAAATCTTAGTTGTGGAGTTGACTGCATCTTTAAACTCAGAAGTCAATACCTGTGAACTTATTATACCGCTATACATCATATAAATAGACATTATATCGCGAATTCGGAATGTAGGCATATAAATAGTTAACTACGAATATTATACGCGTAGAGTAAAAAGTAAAATATGTTAATGAAATTACATACTATAGACATAATACAATGAATAATATTAATTCGAATCGCAGGACAATCAGCCTGATATTGTTGAAGGTATGGATGGGATGTGCCCAGTATGACACAAGTTAGAACAAAATCCTAGTAGGTATAGGGTTCAACTTGGTTCCATACGCACAATAATTATAGAGAAATAAAATGGCTTACTGTCAGTCAAACATTACATTTGCATGACAACTAGCAAGCTAAAATTCCCAATTGTACCGAAATCAAATAAAACTATGCAATGGAAGATCAAATGCCAACAAATTCCCCAAAAGAACCCGATGGCAATGACAAAACAGTATCGAAAACAAATGACCAGAGAAATATTATGAAACAAGTGAGCACAATAATGAAAATAAAACATCAAATGGGTTGGTTAGACAAAATGATTACCAGCCCTCATCTACCTCAACTACTTCCAGTACCGCCAGCAGGCGGGGTTACTTTCTTCATCAACTTGGAGAACATGGGTAACTTGCGCAGAAGAGCATTGTTGGTGGGGGCAGAAGAAACAGCACCCTTTTCACCGCTAACCGGGCCATTTTGCAGCGTTCCGGATAGCACACGCTTCTGCTGTTGTGACTTAATGCTGGGGGCGATCGGACCACTGCTATTGGAAGTGCCGTCGCCATTAGCAACCGACTGTGTGACAGTTGGCGTAGTCGCAATCACAACCGGGCGTTGGGTGGGCGTCATTGGACCTCTCATGGGCGGGCGCAGACCATTGGGAATCGGAGTGAGGGAGCGAAGATCGGAACTGGAACAATTAGACAGGTGCACTCTCCTATCACTAGGCAAAGACGAGGGCAATTGGTGGTGGTTAGAATTTGATACACAAGGCGAATTCTTATTGGTTGTTGCACTAATTGTCTGACTGTTATTGGATGATGTATGCAATTGGTTGTTCCAAAGTGTTTGGTCAGTGGTTATTATGCGAGGAGTATTGCACACACTTAAAGGCGACTTGTCATCTATCAATGTAGAACTGGCAGTAGCAGCAGATGACGGAGAGTCCTGGTGGTTGGCCAGGGGTGGCTGACACCGATATTGCACATTGGAAATGTCTTTCATCGGCTTTTTCTCTGCGCACACTGCCGAAGAGTTGGTCACCAGTAGGAGTGGAGTGGCAGGCCTGACCAGGTGTCGATCCTGTGAGCGGACCACCCGGCTGATGGGCAGTGAATGCTGACGAGGCCGACGAAAGGCTAGTAGTTGTTGGATTCTGCAATGGAGAACAATGAATTATCATAGTTTTATATATCTATGCATAGGTTATCCTATTGACAGCGAAACAGTGATTTAAATACTGTAGATTATGCAAATATCATTAAATTCAGAGTGATGCCTGCGAGCTTTTCCCAATATAAATAAAATCATCGAAAGTTAATGTTTTTTATCATTTTCTGTCCACCCCCTTATCTAAATAATTCTGTTTCAACTAACAATCTACAGAATACTTAATGAAAAGTCAATTTAGAATCAGATTTTAAAAAGACATTTATCATTTTTTTTAGTGTTTTGATGTATTTAGTGTATGATTCCAAACTTTTGGCCACGACTGCATTTATAAACAATTTCTTTTCTTAAAAGGATATACATAGAAGTGATATTAGAAATATACGGTAAGCAAAAAGTATAATAAACTTCAATTAGGATAAAACATTTGGCTCAGATGCTAAAATACTCAAGTTAATAATTTGGGAAATGTGTATACAAAACAAAAAACACTCTCTAAATCATCCGCTGACCCATTCTCATTAAAAGGTGGAATAGTTTCCTGACTTTAGATTGATGTCATTTTATCTGTAAGTAAGTGTTATCAAAATCAGTCAAGTAGTTTAGGAGATACTTGTCTTAAAAAGTGGCATTTTCTTATTTTGTCTCTTCTTCTTCTGTGGAGCCTCCGTAGCAAGCGCGATCGCCGATATTGGTGGTGGGGGTGGGGGGTCTAAAACTTGTCTATACGTCCTATCATAGTCTAAACATTAACCAATTTTGACACCTAGGCTAACTTTGGAACAAGTAATAAAAATTTATAGCAACAAGGAACTTTTTAAAATTTAATTTTGTGGGAATTTGACCACATGAAACCGAAGTTATCATTAATTATGATATGAACTTTCCGGTAATCGATTTTCCACTTAGCAACCGTAACCAAATTGATATTGAGAATTAGGAAGACACCAGAAAGTAGTAGAAAATTGGACGTTTCACATATATCTGGTTGCTGGGGAAGGTCCGTAAAATTTGACTTTTTAAAGTGATTTTTAAAACATTTAATGGCTCTATTTGATTTAAAATAGCATGTTACGTTTGAGAAAAAATAAACAAATCGGCCGGGTTTGGTCCCAAAATCAGTGGACCTCAATTTCTGACTTTAGATAAAAGCATCACTGTTTTAATTGGCACACTTATAACACACCGGATAAAGAATAGATTTACCAAAATATGAAGTCATTCCAATCGACTAAACATATATTATAAGGAAATTAAATTTACCATTTTTCTAAATATATCGACAATTTTTGACATGTTTGTTTGCAGCAATAATTTTCTACAGTTGTCAAGGAGAGTATTATGCATCTTTATGCAATTTAGATAAACATCTATTCGTTGGAATCTTTTGTTTTCACAAAAAAAAACAATTTTTGCTTGGCTCTCAGGTTGCACCCTGTGGACAAAATAAATATTGTCAAACACCCGTATTATGTTATGTTAAATAATGAAGAGGGTCTAACATAAATACTAAATATGAGCCATTTATGTGTCATTTGGACTTCAGCATTAATATTTGTTTTTAAAAAGTAGATTTTTCAAAATTTTAGACCTGAGTGACCGACTTCAAGGGCCCACCTTGTGCCCTTGGGGTAGTCTGACAAACAAATACACCAAACTGTTCACACAAAAATTAATCTTAATCGATTGATTGGTTTTGACGCTATATTTGAAAAGGTGTCATGGGGGGTGTAATTTTACCCCACCCCTAAATCTACCAAAGGAAGTTTACGAAATGAAATGATTTTTGTTAGAAAATAAAACTATGGCCCTGCTGGTACAATTAATAAGACATCCAAATAGCTATCTATCTAAATTATCATACAGAAATACATATAATTGAATCAAAAATTCCATTCGGTAAAACATCGCACTAAAAATGATGATTAGATATTAGTGTGTGTGTGTGTGTAATTCACTCTAAGCAAACCAAATAAATAAGTACATACATTCGGGCCATGAATATATAATATATTTCTAAGAAAAGAACACACAAAGTGAAATGGACAGCGTTAGCCCCAACATGATTTATTACCTGTCTTGCAGTTGACTAAAAAACAAAGCAAAAACTTGGGGAAATGAAGCATTGACAAAAATAGAATGAGAATTAGGATGTAGCTGATGACTCACCTACCATCTTACATTAGTTGCTCACAGAGATCCCACCCCCAGTAGAAAGATATAGAAATTGTGCCTCGCTAATAACACAATTTAAAAAATCGATAAAAGGCCCTATAGGTATAGATAGAGAGCGATGACGTCATAAAGTCTAAAAGCATTGAACTGAAAACTTGGTATGTAGAAGAACCACTAGCACATAATTTTTCGAAAGATCCCCCCACCCAAATATTATGTCTGATTGTTGATTTTGATGCTGCATAATGCAGGAACACTTTTCAACTTTAAATTCGATAATCATAATTTTCTTTTTTCGAAAATTGATTTGCTAAGACTGAGTTAATGGGACAACGTTCAAATTCTAACCTAATGACGTCATCAACTACCACTAGTTGCAACTTCTAATCCATGTTTGGGAAAACGTTCAATGCTGTAGTACACTTCATATTCTGCTAATTGAGGACTGATATCTCTCTCCTCTACTTGGCAAACTAGAGACTGCTAGTATCGAACCTGTAGGCTTGCTGCCCGCGCTGTTACTGCTCGAGATACTGTCGCTGCGCTGTCTGTGCGATGATGACGTCATCAACCCGCCATGTACGGAGGAGGCCGGCGACACGAGGCCGCTACTGGCACTGGATCGGGGAGGCCTCAGGGAGCTGCTGTTGGCCTGGCGCTGTCGATAGGCCCGCTGGGAGCGTCGTGGCAGTGAGGAAGCATCAAACTCAGATTCGCTAGCTTCACTGTGATTGGTTGGTTGGTTGGGTGAAAATAAAAACAAAGGTTAGGAAAACAAAAGGTTAGTGAGCAAGCTTATAGGAAGTTAACAAAAATCTAAATTATTTTCTGTTAATTATAAACATGATTAGTTTCTAGGTTAGATCAAACTTTTAGAAAACAGAAAACACTGCTTCAAGTCCAGCTTGAAACCAAAAATAATGTAATTGAACATTAGAGTGTGTTGTACAAAACAGAATGACCCAAAATGGCAATAAATAAATCAAATTACAGATCAGCCACAGACAGATTTGAGCAGAATCGACACAAATTGATGTTTCAAACATAATTAAACACAATTTCTCTGCCACTTCATAGAATAAAATAATCTCTTGTCTGTGTCCCTGGAGATTTCTCTCAATATTCTTCCCTAACATGTCAACTGAAAATGGCCGAGGTTAGCATCAAGCAAGTAACATCGGCAGTCTGATCACCGACGCCGATGGCAAATGCGACTCCGAGATCAAGAGAAGGATGGCCGCACGTCAAAGCAAGCATTTCACAGAAGTTGGAGAAGGTTTTGAGAGAAAGGAGGATGTCGATAGATACAAGAAGAAGAATTCTTCGCTGCTATGTTTACTCGATCTTAACCTTTGGCAGCGAATGCTGGACGACAATATCATCGCCAATGGAAAGCCGGCTTGAAGCGGCAGAAATGTGGTTCCTCAGGAGAATGCCTCGGATCTCTTGGGTAGACCACATTTCAAACGGAGAAGTTTGAACAAGAGCGAGAGAAGTGCGGAACCTGCTGATTAAGACCACCAGAAAAAGGCATATAATGTATGAAATTTGTATTAAAAAAGATTTTAACATGTTGATGTGAAATATACAAAAATATTCATAGATATCATTTTTTTAAATAAATCGATATTTTCCAATATGGCCGCCATTGATAAACGCTAATCAGTTGAAATAAATCAGAAGAGAAATACCAAACCAAACATAGGCGTTACGAACATACTATTCCCCAGAGTACATAGACAGCTCTTGATTGAGAGTCCAGTGTCCAACCACACGACCAGCGCTTTCTGCTTTTCAGTCATGTGAATATTTGTGACAAGCTCTCTCCAAGTTTGCATTTGTCTGATCATTTAAAAGTAGTTGTGCTTCCCATACCAAAACAAATATAGCAAACTATTTCCAGTAGTTTGCTGTGGTTATAAGAATGCTTCTAAGCACTCATTCTTTTGTACAGAGCGCTGATCGTGTAGGTGGTACCTGGTTATAACCTGACTATGTACTTTGGGGAATAGATTGTTAGTAACGTCTGTGTTTGGTTTGGTACTACCGATTTGTTTTAAATTTGTAAATAATAATTGATCTTCAATACATTATTTTGAACTAAATGCAAGACTAATATTGAGGTTGTCGTTTCAACAAATCTGCAGTTCAACAATAAAAATAAAACCAGAACTGTACAACAAAGGAACAAGTCAAATAATTTCTACAAATTAATGAAAGAAAAAACCTAATGTAACTGAAAAGTCAGCCTAACATCACATGCTAAGGATTCTTACTAAGTGATTGGAGCCAACAATTACATAATTATAAGAAGAATGTTTCTAAGCACCTATTCTTTTGTACAGAGCGCTGGTCATGTGGTTGGACCTTGGACTCTCAATACAGAGCTGTCTGGTTCTAACCTGACTATGCACTCTGGGGAATAGGATGTTACTAACGCCTATGTTTGGTTTGGCATTTCTCTTCTGATTTATTTCATGTACTACTTGCAGAGCAGATATTTGCCTAATCAGTGGTTTAGCGCCCATAAATGTGTTGTCTAAATTCATTTTTATACTATTTTCCAATGGAACTGGCTAAATATGGTCTATGACGTAATAAGTTGACCCCGTGTGACCTTGAAAATATGTTTTTCTTATAGATTTGGTACATATTCCTATTCCTATTAGCTCCTAATACATTTAT
>JAUYWI010123860.1:0-20952 GCA_034780595.1 Parotoplana pacifica | reverse complement strand
AAAGGTGAGAGAGAGGATGACTTGGAGAATTGAAAGGAAAATTGAGGGAGGTGAGGCTTCGGTGGTTAAGACATTTGGTGAGGAGTGAGATGGATGTAGTAGAAGAGTTAGAAAGAGGAGGCGTGGAAGACCCAAAAAGAAATGGGAAGACTGCATCTGTGAAGACATGGAGCAGGTGGAAGTCCGAGAGGAGAACGCAATGGATCGCAAGAAGTGGAGGAAAACAATCCGCACCGGGGACCGCACCTAAAGCCAGAAGAAGAAGATGGTCGAGTAGCTATTGTAAACACTTTTGCTTTAAATATTCATAAATGTTCATAGATTTTTCATAAAATTAAGATTTAATTAATTTTCCACTATTAAGATTAATTGTAATAAAATCGTAACATATTTTAATTAATTAGTAGCGCAAAAATTGAATGTTCGAGGGATAAGATTTATTTTCTGGTAGAGACTTTAAGACACAATAATTTTTAATATTTTAAATCGTGCTTGGCCTGTGACGAATCTTTTAGTGTACAGCGAAAGAGCAATATCAAAAGAATTTAGAGAAGGGACAAGAACGATTTTTAAAGGAAAAAGTGTAGCGGAAGGCGAAAGTCCGATCTTAGAAAAGAAAATATTGACAATGTGAGACGACTGTTAGAAGAAGATTCATCCTTAACAGTGAGCGACATGAGTTGAAACAGCCTATATTCTAAAATATGAATATATCTAAAAACACACATCATTCATAGTATTTAGTAAGTTATCCCACAAAAGTAATTTGACTTATTTAAGAATTTTGGTTAATAAACGTTCAAATACCGAAATATAAATTAAACTAGGGAATTGTGGGATAATTTATGAAATTCTTGTTGTTATGAAAAATTTGTGTCCCTCCCTCTCAACATCAGCTAAGTGGAAAGTTGATTAAATGGAAGTTCATATGTAGTAGGAAAAGGTTGATGTGGTCGGATACACATAAAATCATAGTTAATGGGGGAAATAATTTGTAAAAATTTCTTCTTGATATGCAGTATCAATATTGGCTGATTAGAAGCCAGGTTAAAGGAAAGTTCAATAATTATTGGTAACTAAGGTTTCATGTAGTCAAATTTCTTTAAAATAATAGCTAGGTCCAATATGTTGCATTATTTAAAAAAATCTTTTTGCTAGGCAATATGACGTCCCTACCAACCGCATATAAAATCTGTCAATAGAACTTCGTTCCTCGCCCAAAAACACTTAAGGTCTGGCGCCAAATTTTAGTATGCATAAATAGATCAGCAGACCTGTTCTTTACATTTTAATGAATAAATTGGTCTTATAATATTAAAAATAATAAATTCAAAGTGGAATAGTCTTGTACCTATAATACAACTTTCACTGCTTTTAACACTAAATTCTTTAATTTCAGCTTTAATTTTGGTGGGCAATAAATCAGACCTGGAGGAGTCAAGAGTTGTCACAAAGGCTGAAGGTGAAGCATTTTCAAAGTCTATAAAAGCACGGTTTTTGGAAACATCAGCATTAAATCATATTGGTAAGTATACACTAAAGTACTTTAGAAGATCCCAGTTGGACCTTTAGGGAATGTCAGAGATGCATCCCTTTATGTAATACTTGAAGTTGTGAGTCTTTTCTCCATCATAGACAGAGAGCCCACAACAAAAGGTTTGATACTCTACAGTGATAGTACTTTATTAGAGATGTAAAAATATGTCCGTATTACCTGCCATCGTTGAATGCTGCGGACCACCTAATGGTCCTCCTAATGTTAAATTCCTTTTTTTAAATCGTATTTTACTCGAGTATACCAATTAGCTTGTAAGTTAGGGCACTTCTGTTGATGTTGTAAGTCATTAAAAATGGTTGTAGTCTTACCTTTACGGGAAATGCGTTTTCGTAAAAACTCATTTTTATTAAAATTAGAGTTAAATATAATACTACTTGCAAGTATTATGCATGTAAAATTCATAACTTTAATAAAAACTAACCAAATACTTTTTACGAAACCGGATTTCCTGTGAACGTACGACCACACCATTTTTTAAATTTACTAATGTAACCTCAACAGAATTAAGTACCTTGAATTGTAGGTCAATTGGATAAACGAGTGAGGAATTTAACATTAGGTGGTCCGTAGCTCTCAAACGCATTAACATATTTATAAAGTATTATCACTTTAAGGTGCTGAACCTTTTGTACTTTATGACCCGAGTATCTTGTTGTGGGTTCTTCGTTTATTGTCGGATAATTATCCAATTCTGTGTTTGTAATCTAAAATTTATTTTCATAACTTTTTACATTTTTTGTGGTAGTGAATTTTGTTAATCGACACACTTTCTTCTTTCAACAGCTATTTCATGGCTGTGATGCTACTTTTTTGTGTTCTTTAGCTGTGATTTCAATCCAACAGTAAGTCGGCATTTTTCAGTCACGAGTTATGATTGAGTCAGTGTCTTTTTTTAGTTTCGATGTTCTCGGGAGAGATTGTTCCAGATTTAAAAATCTTAGCATGGGGGAAATTAATAATTTTTGCTCAGAAATTTTTACAGACTATAAAAAAGTAGATACTGCCTACCTGAGTTCTCAAGGGCTCTCCATTTGAGGAAAGAAGATTTGGTAATAAAGATACTGTTTCTAGTGTGTTTTTATCGCTATATGTAATATCCATTTTATCGATCCCAAATAAAATGTGTTATGAAAAAACCGCAAAAGTCTCTGAAACTATTCTTACAGAGCAAGTCCACATAATCTTAGTTTTAGGATTTCGTGAGAAAGTTGCATAGAAAGGTCTTATAAGATAACGGTATGTCTTGTAAAAGAAATATTATTGGTGGCAAACAGAATTCAGTATGTTTTCCATTGTTAGACAAAACTTCAAAAATTCGTGCTGTCATTGAGAAAATCAACTTCCTGTAAGATTTCATTGCACAGTACCTCTTTGATCTTCCGTTTGAGATCTGTTTCTGATGTGGATTCTAGCGAAGCCGCTTTGTATTTGATGCGGTCCAATAATTTTCAATTGCATTGAGGTCAGATGAATAAAATTTCCCGGCCATAGTCCAATAACCTCATAGTCGTAGGAGTTCAGCCACTTCGGTGTCGTTTTTGTTCGATAACATGGTGGGTGCACCATAGTGCTAAAAGTAGGTGATTTTGAACCTCCGTAAACACCGACTGTCTTTGGCAATGGCGCCCCAGATCATGTCTTTTGGTGGATTTGTGACTGTGAGAAGAATATAGAAGGCATCATATCGCTTCTTTGGCGGTCGTCGAACATATCAGACAAAAGTACCATGTTGGCAGATTGTAAATTCATCTGAGAAAAGCTCACGTGACCACTGCTCAGCTGTCCAATCTCTGTACTTCCTACAAAACTGAAGGCGATCCTTGATATTCTTTGGAGTCAAAATGGCTTTTTGGCTAGTCGGTAGGCTTTAGAACCTGCATTACAAAAACATCGACATATTGATCTTTCGCTTAATGGTGTTTGAATAACAAGAAATGTTTTGGCTAATATAATGAGAATGGTGACTTAGCCTTGCGGATTATTGCACTGTCTATCTTTGGAGTAGTTGAAATTGGTCTGCTAGTACGTTTTGGATATTGAAATGATCCAGATTCTCATATGAAAGTTCAGTTTCGATGAACAGTAGATTGTATTAGTAATAAATGGGAAGTTATCATTCAAGTTGAATAGCCTTCCTCACTTGAAATCTTGATTTGTGCAAGCGTTTCTGCCGACAGTTGCTTACAAGGTATGACTCTCTTAAATATTAGACATGGCATACATGTCAATAAATAAATAGATTATGAATCAACAATCAACCTATAAGACACCACCTATTTTTTACCCACATTACAACACAATCAATAGCGTACTGTTAGGTATTTTTCTACTTTTTTCCGGAGGTGATGCATGGATTATGGCCAAAACTGTATACACATTGGTCTAAGATCTATTTGAGACATTTAAAAAAGGTATTCCTGCAAATTTTTAGTAGTAGATAGGTTTTAAAAGTCGAAAAAAATATTTTGCAGGAAACAGAGTTTTAATAAAAATTTAAAAAAAAAATATAATGCAGAATATTTCAAAAATAGAACGGTGAACAATGGAATCTAATTAAGCACCTAAAAATGTTTTGACATCAAAAAGTGTAAACTTACAATGTCTTTAAAATTCTCCTCCATAGCCCTTCCCTTCTTTCATCTACTTTTTCTCTTCCTCTTGTATTCGAAGTTGTCGAAGTAATAGGCGCTTGCTTTACAGATTTTCTGTAATTATCTTGTTTTTGTGTTTTTTTACTTTCGAAGAAACTTTCAGCTTTTAATGTTATTCTCAAATTCATTATTTGCATATGATTAGCCATAGAAACAAGAATACCATTGATTTAAGAGCAGAGAGACTGGTAAGCAGCCAAATTTACTTTTTTCAAGCTGCAGAATTTGTTTTTGGGACAACTTCTCCATAATAAGTTGTGTAAAACAAAACATTGTTCACTAGTGTAGAATTTCTGGTAATATTTCCTTGAACTGGTAATATATACCAAAATTATACTTTATTTATGTGTTGCACAATACATTTAATTTCTAAAATAATGAATAATATATAAGTTAGAATGGGATTTAATATTGTACCTATTAAATTTGCCGTATTTTAAAGTACCTATTTGAGAAATAAAATTGAAAAAATGACCAAAATCGTGTATATGCCCCCTTAAAGGATTTGTTCTCAACATGAAAACATTGGAACACTGTATTTTGAACAATGAAATAAACGTATACTACTTATATACTTCTAATTTATATTTTTGCTAATGATGTTTCCAATACATAAATTCGTTTATTTCATTTATATTTGAAGGTGTTGATGAAACATTTGAAGCAGTTGCCTCAGAAGTTCTCTCAGTCCGCTATAGGCAAATAACCAATCGCCCTAGACCCGTAAAAGTAACACCACTGACACAAAATAAAACAAAATCTGGCAATGCCAAAAGTTGTCCGTGTTAAATTACGTAATATTTTATTAATGTATGTATCTGTGTATATAATGTTTGAAAGTAAATTACACGAATCCGAAATTTAGATTACTTTGGAAAATGAGTTATGGTTATAAAATATTTAAATTGCATCCGGCAACAAGAATAATGGAGTGAGCTGTACGAACAACTTTGTAGGATGAGATACTTTATTTAAAGTTTATTTGTGAATTTGGTAAATAAATGCAGATGCCATATATATGTATATAGGTATGTAGAAATGTGTTAAATATATTTTGGCCCTTAAAAATTGATCAACATTGAATATTTCGCCAAATATAAAAACATACGATTGGTGAAATAGATTGATGAAACAATGTGTAGCATGTCAGTATTGAAAATCATACATTTGCCTACTCTGACCTAATTCTGTGGTTCAATAGCGGATCTTACAATAATCTCTATCAATCTAATTTCAGCACGTTATGTGCGATAGTGTATAGTAGAGAAAGCAGGAGCTTTACAATAACGTAATTGATTCGTGATACCTGCGTAGGTATAAATGATTCCATATCTACTGATTCCAAAGTTTATATTTGTTATTGCGAGATTCAGTTGGTTTAATTTTGCATGAAATACCAATGTTGTTGACTTATATTAGATAACCACATTCATTATATCAGTATATGTTATATACATAGGTACACTGGTAAATAAATAATAAGAAACTCAAATTCTCAATAGCTCATAGGCAAGGCTGAGCTTTGGAGCTAATGGTTAATTGACTTAGTTCATTTTTCTATTGTATTGATGTCTATTGTAAATATGGGTCCAACGCATAATATAGTTTTTATTTGCGGTAACAGTATTTGTTACATTTACCATGGTACATATGATTTACATACGAATATATCATAATACATATATTTCCGAATAATAGCTTTTTGTTTACTATTTCAAAACCATTGGCGGCTAGACAATTTGACCTATAATTTTGCCATGTAATCTACTTAGATTAATGCTTTATGCGAATTTCAAAGCAAAGCTAAAAGGTACATTTTTGGTTGTATAAAGCAGGAATTTGCATGAGAGAAGCTCGGTAGATTATAAAAATCTAGTAATATCTTTGGAAGACGGTTATTTTAACAATCTTGGCTATTATTTAGTAATTTTGAATCCTGTTATGTATTTATTATTCATATCTATATTTAAGCAGATAATAATGATTTTATTTGATCGTTGACAATTTTTTTTGTATCCAAACTTTTAAAACGGCCTTCAGCTTCCTTAATTGTGCCAAAACATCTGACTATGTAATTGTAAATTTATTATTTAAAAGTATTGTCAATTTGGATTATAATCCATGTATTAAAGTCAAATTGGTTAAACGTTGTACCCAGAGAGTAATAATTATATATACAGAAATCCGACTCTATAAATTTCATAGAATTTTGTAAATTTCGGAATCTATGTTTACATTCTGAAGATGACAGGGACGATATCTATGACTACCTACCTTTTAACATTGAAGAGATATAGGTACATTTGTTTACGAATTTGTAATATAAATTACCTACTCGAAATTTCTGGTCACAGTTAAATAATTAATTTGCACAGAATTCCATGTGAATATAAATTTTTAATAATACCGGTAACTTTATACTGTTATAAATACAAGTAGTAAAAAGAATAATTGATTTTTCTTTCTTTCTACCCATACTTATTAAAACTTACGGAAATATTGGAGTTCCAAGATTCATTTTCATATTAATAAAATAGTTTTTCTGATAATCTTATTAAGATTTAATTGGTGACTGATACCTTTCAAAAATAATATTTTCAAAACTATGATATTTATTTGCGCTATCTATTTAATATTTATTTTGAAAAAAGTTTATTTTGGTCAATTTTGACACAATCTTATTTCTTCAAAGGGTGAACAAATGATTTTATGACCATAGGCCGAGACGCTTTTGAATAATTTTGAAAAACCTTCGGGGCCACCTTTCCCAACATCTTCAAATGGCTACCAAAAACAACCCTTGTTGGATATAGTAAATACAAAACACCCATCAACATTTTTATAGTGGATATTTAATAATAAAATCATTTCTAATTTCTGTACCTACTTCTTAGAAACAGGTTCCAAGCTATTGGTATTATTATAAAATAGCAGTCACATCATTCATTATTTTTTTTAAATTAAAAATAACATAATGAATCATATGCAATCAATCACTAAATTCGATTAAGATAATGACAGTAAAGACAGTTTTATCAAAACGATAATTGATTAAAAGTTGCCATCAGTACAAGTTCTTTTAGTTTAAAAATATTCTGAACAAAACTTTTGCTAAATACCCAACCTACTGCCAAATATATAATTTATATTTGCAATGGATTTCATGTAGATATACTTACGTAATATTTTAGTTAGGAAATACTTTGAGTATTGGTAACATTAAATTCTCAAAATTTAAACATAATTATTTACTCTATAGACTAACATCCAGCAGTTCAAACTTTAGATGTTGTAATTCTGACTACAATTAATATTCATAACAGAAATTAACTGAACGGTATATTTTATTCTTGCATTCGATTTATAAAGTTTTTACTATTTTTTTCTCTCAATGCATTCATTCTTCTTTTGATTACCAAAAACCTAGATCAGAAGGTATACTAGTAGTGAAAAGATGGGCTAAATTCGTCAATATAATTTATCTTCCTCATATACTCGTATATATAGTGCTAAATTCAGAATCATTTTTGAAATCATTATTCACTTATTTTAATTAACAAAACTCATAAATCAAAATCCAATATTCATAAAGATTCATTAACTTCTATTTTGGTAATTGTAGATAATACTATTGGAGTCCAATAAGTTAGAAGTTATTTTTTAGTCTAATTTTTAATTAAATTTACAAAGAGCCATAGTTTAGTATGAATATAAGTTTTACTAGGTAGGGGTAGCTATTTATTAGCTGCAAGCACTCAATGAGTCGGCTTTTGAAATCGGAAATGGAGTAAAGAATGTTGTTATCTAACATTTAAAAATTGTTTGAATATAAAATATAAGACAAATAAGTGTGCACAAACAATAAATTCGTCCAAAAATGTAGGTAATGCCTAATACATTGACTGAAATTTATTTGCAGAATGCAATTTGGAATGCAATTTAGCATCAGCTGTACTAAACGTTCTTGGCTCTTTAAAAAAATCGAAGTGTGTGCCAAAATGTACATTTCACAAAAATAATTGATTCTGAGGTCGAATATTGATAAAATTGATTAATACTATCACAGGGGACTGTCATCAACTGAAGGTTTTGTGTGCCACGAACTTTAGGCTGGTTGTTAAAGGCCAGTTTTTTATATCTCTAAAATCTTCTGAACGGTTGCTTTGAAATTTGGAACATTGATTTGAACTTATAAGAGAAATGTATTTTTAAGATCATGGGTCACGTGATTTTGGGTTTGGTCCAGCTCAAAAACAATAATATTTAAGAACAATGATTCAAATATTATTTAGCTTCTTTCACTTAACTTACGGTACTGTGTTTGATCTCTCTCAAAGGACCAAAAACATCAATGTTGAATGATTCAAATATTATTTATCTCCCTTTAATTAACTTACGGCCTCTTCGAATTTGACCTATATAGTAGGGCCGACAATTATTGATTTTTCACATTTAGGCTTATAACTCACCAGTTTTTAGAATTATATCACTGACGTTAATTTGGTATTCACATCTACCATAAATGCTAAGTTAATGCCTAAATGTGAAAAAATCAATAATTGTGGGCCCTTAGGTCAAATTCGAAGAGGCCGTAAGTTAATTAAAGGGAGCTAAATAATATTTGAATCATTCAACATTGATGTTTTTGGTCCTTTGAGCTGGTTCAAACCAAAGGTCATGTGAACTATGACATTGAAATGTTGTCATATGTTCAAATCACTGGTTCTAATTTTCAAAGCAATTTGTTCAATTTCAGAGATATGAAAAATTGGCTTTTAAAAACCAGCCTAAAGTTAGTGCCCAAACAAAAGTATATTATGTCCATGATATTTTATATCATCGCTATATTTAAAGTCTGAAATTGAAGTCCACTTGCTGTTAATAAATGGAAATTTTATATTTAGTTTAATACAAAAAGAAAACTACAAAGATCTAGAAATTCATCAGAAGCTATTATAACCATTTTGGGTCATTAATTATAGGCACTTGCCATAAAAAAACATTTAAAAATTCATTTTGGTGTTCCTTATCACAGGAACCATAAAAGTGAAATCTTAAAAGTGAATAGGATCAAAAATGAAACCTACCGAAAAAGACCACAACCCGTCAATTGACGGACCCTATTTCAGTATATGGCCCTGATAATGGGGGGAGTGTAGCCCCCCTACAATATTATACTTATCGTGGATATGGATTGAGCTGAAATGTGGTAGGTACTTTAGTATGTTTTAAGGTAAATTTTTAGAAGAAAAAATATCGAAGAAGACGTCTAAAAAATAATGTTTGTCCGATTCACTTCGAATTTGGCGTGTCGGTCCATTAGGCATTCAGTAATGCAAATCCATAAAAATTGTTTGGAAAATTTATCGATTTTTTTTAAACAAAAAGAATTGATACTTTGGTCAAAATCACTTAAATGGTTCTAAAATTATATGTGGAAATATGGAAAGTGATGTTACTGATTGAACCACAATTCTGCATGGTGAAACAGTTCCATAAAATAATGAGTCAACAATTTTCCAGTTATCGCTATGAATAGAAAAAAAATGAACGGATAGAACAAGATATTATGTTGCAATCCAATGGAGATCTACCTACATTAAAAGTGTCCTAGATACCCCGGTCTACCCTGTTATATAGGATAGAACCGGGTAATTAGGACACTTTTTATGTATGTATATGATAATTCCTAAAGAGGGAAAAGCTTTTTTTAACTTCTGATATCTGCTAAAATACTAGAAATATATTTATTTTATAACATGAGTAATGATACACTTTCACCTGATACAGCCAAATAACATCAGAGCATATTAACTGCGGCAATTAATTATGACACTTTTAAAAAATATATATTTAAAATTTCGGATTGCATACTACCATATATGTTAATATAAAAACACAAAATTTACTATTAACAATTAAGACAAGTAACGGTTCCAAAGCAACTTTCGCACACGCATTGGGTACATTGCATCCAGTCTTCGTAAGCAGTTTTGTAGTTTGCTGCGCACCCACAACAAATATTTACTTTTGTTTCAGACCCGTTTGCTTGTCGAAGAACATGGCTGTTGCATCTCTTATGCCTTTGTTGATTTTAAGGCTAGTCGTGGGAACTTAGCTTTGGCAGCAGTTTGATAAACCTTTGGCCTCTTAAGTTGTATCCGAGAAATCACATGAATCTTTTGGTTTGAAAGACTTGATGTTTTAATATTATCTAATCATATTTCTACTTACTTTATGCAAAGGACCAGACAGCAAACCGAGAAGTATGAAGAAAGTGGATGCCATAGAATTGAACCTACCTAATATCTGATTCGGCAGAACACAAACACACTAGAGATAGATCCAAGAGAAGCGGCTAGGTTAAAGAATTCTTCTGACTATAAATTGGATTTCATAGAATTTCAGTAAAAAATGAATTTTTATGAAGAAACAAAGCCTTAACTATAACTTCAATTAGTTCAGTACAAAATGTACATGGATTATAAATTTTATCAAAAAACGATTGAAAAGTGAACATTAAAATACAGTTTATGATTCTGCAACCGCAAAAAGCTTGGCGGCCACAATTAGAGATTTTTATAGTATTAATTAATAATCTAAAAGTGTCATAATTGCCCCGGTGTACTCTATACTTATCTCAGGATCTTACAGAACATCTGGTCACTAAACAGGTAGGTAAGCTAATGTTAGAACTTTTTGATATTTAAAAAATATCAACGAATCTTTCAACCCAATCGATCACTGAGATTTTTTGCTTTAATTTTAAACTGACATGATTTTACACATTTTATTAACATGTTTACAAACTATCTTCGAAATGATTGGATAACAATAATAACCAATAATTAATAATTGTGTGAACAATAACATAATTTTTCAAAGAATTAACTCTGTTACTTATGTATATATATACATCTTTGTTCTTGAATGAAAAGACTTCATCTAATGATCATATCGTTAAAATCATTGTTGCTCCATGCAGTGAATTTACGTTATCTACCTGAAGATCTTATTTTCCTATTGTTTAAATAAAGTACCTAAGCTTTTTTCTTATTTACTGCAACACACATCAAATTGCTTTATCAAAAAAACCTTGTTATTAGTTCATATTCTTAAAAAATGTAATTCGTCTTCTTTTCAGAACAACAGACAACTGTTACTTGTTTCAGTTTATAACAATTGTTTCATATCTCAAATCTGTGCTTATATATCTCTTATGACATTTTAAAGAAAAACTGATCAATTTCAGAATTTAATATTTGTTAACAAGAAACAAATTAGAGATTTATAGGAAAACGTTCTGTTCTCAGCTTAGGTATCTACTAACTCTTAGTACAACTGTGTATTTACAAAACTACAAAACTCCGATAAACATAATTTGATTTCTTCTTCAATTGTTGGCGAACCCTCATAAATACATAATTGAGATTTTCTTCACCAGTTTAATACGATCAGAAACGACAATCGTCCATTCGAAGTTAGTTGCTTGTTCAATTCATTTCCAATTTAGATCAGAAAGAATTTGTTATTGCGGTTAGGGATAATATTGGTCTTGTCATTAGAAAATAATTTATTACTTAATATTTACATTACTTTACCAACTTTCTGTATGCGATCCCTTTTCTGGACATTCAACGCCAGCAAAACTTTTGGAGATCGCGACAATAAGTTTAGTTTACTCCAGAATACAAACAACCAAATATCGTGAATTTTCCTGCATGTCAAGTGTTTATACATTCTCCGGCAGCGCATTAGCATTATTTAAAACGTCTTATACATCGAAAATCAACTTGTCAAAATAAGACAAACAAATTTAACTCATAGCAAATATCTAAAAACTCTTGTCACCGAATTGGCTCAAACAAAAGTTTTATGCGATGAAACATTTTCCTGACGTCCACCGTTATTCAACAAATTCCTACTATAAATGCATGAATAGTTTTTAACATATTGAGCTTATATTAAAGGACTTAATCTCAATTTGTATTTTCTTTTTGTCAGGGAAAGCAGCAGCTAATAAGCACTGGAATTATAACATTCATACTAGTTGTTCTTATTATATACCACAGATAATAATGCAATCACGGGACCAGTGTCTTGGAGAGGTCTATGGTCAATTATTAGTGAAGGAAGGTCGTCTAACAAACCAGCAGTTATCTGGTAAGTTTTAGTGAGTCGAGCATCAGTTTGAAGATTTTTATCATTTTTGACAGCAAATGATAAAAGGTGGGTACAGCTAATTTCCAAATACAACTTCGAATCGAACCGAGGGATAGTTTCTACAAATATTAATAAAATTTGATGATAAAGATAAATTCTCTTTAATTTTAAAATCGTTAAAAGTCTTACTATTGTCTTATGACGTCATTTTAAAATTATTCCAGGTCCATACAATGTGAAAAAAAACATACCTAGCTTTTTAGTATATTTTACTAATCAATGATTTTTTTAATGACATTTTGAGAATATAATTCTGTATAGGGTGTCCGGATATTGCATATTTAATTTTTTATTACTCTAGATGGAAACCATTGCATTTTTTAAAAACTGTTTTCATCACTTCTTACGCGAAATAGGCTTCCTAACAACTTTATGCATGCATTATAATGCTCAACCACACAGAGCTTGGATAACTGAACAATTCTTGACAAAGGTTCGCCAGCCAGCATTCACCAGCCCTGAACCTCAAGAACCATTTCGTTCTCAGGAATATGGAAAATAGTAGGATGCCTATGAATTTTCTGAGTGTCAGTGAGAAGGTGCTAATTGTCAGACAGTTCCTTGATTCTTTATCTGAGCAAACATTGAACAAGGAATTTAGACAACTCCAAATTCAATGTATTAATGGTTACTTATTGTGAATATCTAAGTAAACTTGTAATATTCTGTATTGTATGTAATGATATTTAAATACTCAAATATTTTGCTTCACTTGTTGTCAATATATTATATTTAAAAACATTATAGATCCAGCTATTTGATATTTTTAAACGCAATACCTTTATAATTAATTAACAATGTTATAATAAACTTGGGTTAAAGAACTAAAGATTATAAAAATTATTCTACACATTTAATAAATAATTAAAAATTAATAAAAAATTTAAAAAATATTGATGAGATTCCAGAGTGCAAAGACGGCTATTATGATAGATATGAATCCCAAATTTTAGTATTTTACCACTAATATTAATATCTTTCAAACGAAAAATCAATTTTGTAATTATCTGTTTTTCAAAGATATTTAATGTTATTTAATATCGAAAAATCAATAATATTAATATCTTAGCAAAATTCTTCTTTTGTTTGAAATATATTAATATTTGTGAAATAATTCTAAAATATGGCATTCATAACTATTATAATTATTGATAATATGCCTAACTGTGAAAAATCAATAATTATCGGCCTTTCGAATATAGGTCAAATTCGAGGAGACCAAAGATAATTTTTTTTTTTGAATTATTGATTATCAAAAGTTCTTATTATTGATTGGTTATAGTGCATTCAACGTTCACGTGACCTATGACTTTGAAATTTAAAATGATATTTCTCTTATAAGTTCTAATCAATGTTCCAAATTTCAAGCAATTGTTTCGGTAGTTTCAGATAGATATGAAAAAGTCTTTAAAATCCATCCTAATGTTAGCAGCAAACAAAAGTATAGAGTTGACAGTGCCTTCTCAACTGTTAACTCTACTTTTGTTTGGTGCTAACTTTAGGCTGGTTTTTAAAGGACAATTTTTTATATCTCCTAAACTATTGAACCAGTTACCGTTGAATTTAGAACATTCATTTTAAACACAATTTTAAAATTTCAAAGTAATAGTTCACGTGACCTTCGGTTTGTACCGGCTTATAGGACTGAAAACATTAATTTTGAATGGACTAGAACTGAACAATAATGATTCAATTTAGCTCAGTTTCAATTAACGTATGACACATGGTTTGGTCTCCTCGAATTTGACCTATATAGTAGGGCTGACAATCGTTTTTACATTTAGGCTTGTAATTCAACAACTATGATAGATATGACAGCCATAATTTAGAACTCTATCACTGGCATTAATATGTTTCTAACAAAAAAGAATTTTGTAATTACCTATTTTTGTTGATGAGATATTTAATTTATTGATTTTTCAATATTATCTGTCTTTAACTATTGAAAAATAAATCATTACAAAATTTAATTGAAAATCTCCCAAGAACATGGGATAATTTAATAATTTAAATATAAATATTAGCAAGACATCTTTTTGTGTACTAGTTTCGGAAGGTTTGAATCCGGCTCTGTACTGATGAGGGGCAAATACCCCGATGTTTTGTATTTCATATTTAAATTACTTCTGTAGAATGAAATCTTTACTGCAGCAAACATACAAAATTAAAAAATAATAATTTAAAATCTGTCAAGCCTTCGACAGTAATACTAACATCATAGAAATGAATCTTTTTTGTCTCTAAGATCTTAATATCAGTGATATAATTCTAAAATAAGTTATAAGACTAATGTGAAAGGTCAATAGTTGTCTGACCTACCATATACATTAGGTCAAATTCGAGGAGACCTCATATAGTGTCGTAAGTTAATTGAAAAACTAAATAATATTTGAATCATTGAATATTAAAAGTTTTTATTATTTTTAAATTCTAGTTTATTCAAAATTTATGTTTTTGCCCTTTGAGCTGTCCATACAAAAGGTCACATACATAACCTTGAAATTCTAAGAGATAAGAGATAAGAACAATTGGTTTTTAAAAACCAATGGTTAATTATATTGATTTCTTTAGTGTTAGTACCGTTGAAGGATTGCCACATTTTTATTTTAAATTTATTATTTTTTTAATTTTGTATGTTTGCTGCAGTAAAGATTTCATTCTACATATTGGTTCCCTTGTTTTAGTCTATCCCAGGTTTTAAAATAGTTTATTATGAGTTGATAAACTTTCATTTTTATCTACCTTGTCCTGGACCAAAATCAATGGACTTCAATTTTAGACTTTCACTGAAGCTCACTTTCTTCTTAAATACTGTTTGACTTGAAGTCAGAATACATACGAGTATACAGGGTGTTCAGAAAAAGCCCGCGTGGTGGACATCCAACACGTGTATTTTCTTCGAGCAGTTACAATACAATTTTGACTTTGATAGATTTAATATTTAAAATATAATCTAGAAACAAAATAATATTCTAGTGAAAAGTAAAATTCAATAATCATTTCATTTATTAGAGTTTGAGCTAACTCACTTTTGATCAGTTTCTTTTAATTTTCTAACGCCTTTTGATTCATCGTTTCTATGTAATATTGCTAGCTCGTTTATCCAATGACCTTTCCAAAAGTCTAGATATTGGTATTCCTAGCAAGTAAACAGAAGATTAAAAGTGAAGGTTAATGTATGGTCAATATATATAATGTATATGGTTAATATATGTAGTCAAATATAAGTCAAATAATTGTACCATACATTTAGTAAAAAAATTTTATTGCTATGACATATTGGAGTAACCTAGTAACAGTTGCTAAGTAGCAAAATGAGTAAATGAAAATTCATGTATGGTGAATAAGGTTTCATGAGGGATTAATTTGTAATAATTCTTTTTTGTACTGCGTCTAAATTGAAGATAGATTAACAAAAATATTTTATTATTATATTATTTTTAAGTCTGCTGTTTAGGACAATTAAAATCGTTTCACAACTGTATTTTCTTAACCCTTCGTAGATTCTTAGCAATATTCTCAAATTGCTCCAAAATACACCCCCCCCCCCCCCCAGTATACCAAGTATTAAAAAGCGAAGTCTAGCATAGGTTGAACATACCTAGCAATTTGTTATGTAGGGGTTTACACTCTTGGTTCTTAGATTGATTTCGAAATAGACGATCGTCTATTTAGCTACAAATAGTTTTATTTCGTTCATCTATGTAGACGGAAGATCTCAAATGGACTTCCTGATATTTATTAGGTTTTACTATTATTAATAAATACAATATAGGTACAGGTAACTGCCAATGTGTGGTGACATGTTATGTATACATCAGTTCATAAACCTTCATAATGCAAAAATGCAAATCAACAGGCAGTATTTGGTTCTATAGGAATTATTCAAATTATTGGAAATTTAAAAAATCATATATACAATAGGTATGTGATGCTAGCTTTTGTTGAACGTAATATTATCTATCTCCATTGTTACGTAATATTGCCAGTTAGGCTTCCACATCCCAGTAATCTTCAGAGGCTTTATGAATTATTTTGAAATATAGAGGCGCTATATAAATAATGTTTTTATGGTTCTAAATTTAATAATGGGAGTTTTTTGTAAGGATATGAAGGATATGATATTTTAGTAGTTTATTGTTTAAATGAAATATTTTGATTTTATAAAAAGATACAGAGAAAGGTCGTTTGTAGTTGTTGTTGATCGCGGTCATTGCTCCTCCTCGAACCAATCGCGTAGGCGTCGAGAAGGAAACCTCCCTCTGCACTTCCATCAGCTACGTCAGATTGATCCTGAAGACCCCAAATTCTTCTCCAAGTTGCAACACTGTCACAGGTCACCAATGGTATTTTTTCTTGGTCTTCCCCGCAATAACCAGCTCCATCTAAAGCGACAGGAACTTTAGTGCACCAATTGATGTTAGGTTTGTTCACTTTGTTATTATAACTGATTGAGCCGTTCTTTCGTATTTGGCTGGTAAGTAATGCTTCTTATCATTTTTATCTTCACTTCGTTTTAACGGTGTAATCTAGCTTTGTTGGCTGTTTCGTTTCCATCACATCCTGTGATCTATAACCTATTGGATAGTGATTTTATTGTTCCCTCTGACTTCAATTAGGTTCTTCTTAAGGTCTTCTAGTCTTTTGTCCGTAGTGAGTTTTTCGTTACAAAGGGCGCTGATTAGGTATAGGCTGTTAGTGCAAAAGAGAGCCCCAACAGGTTTGACCTTTTTGATGTAATTGATACCTTCATTGAAGGCAATCTTTTCCGTTTCATAAGAGCTACAGAATTTGCCAGCTGCTTTCTTCATGGTCTTTCTTCATTGTCATGGTAACAAACAACCAGCACCTCTTATCTTTTTGGTACTGTTGAATGATGCAAGGAGAGAGACCGTTGGAAGGGTCTGTATATTTGCTGGCCAGCTCAGGAAGGTCACCTATGCGAAGCTTACAAAAACAAGACTACATGTTAATCAAAATTTTCAACCAATGAACTCATCCAGTGTTTCATAGATAAATCAAAGCATGGCATGGGTTACACCTCGAAGGATACTAAACATAATTTTATAGGTAGGTATCATGAATATTCCATCTTTCTCATTATTTCTAAAATTTAATTGTTTCTAGAAAATAGAAACATACAGATAAAGCTTAATCATACGTATTTATCTTTCTAGAGAGACAGTTCTCTTGATTTGGATCACATATCAAAGTGACAGATGGCTGCAAAAATGTAAATCTAGATAAGTTTAAAGTAGTCGTAGCTAATTAAATATAAATATTTTTATGGTAAAACGTTGACTAAATTTTATAATCGTATACTTTTTAGACGCAAAAATAGCCGACTTCCTTCTTGTAAAGAATTTTAAATTATAATAAAAGTAGGTAAATGATAGCGGTATAAAATAAGTCATCTTGTGAAGAATTTTAAATTATGATGAAAGTAAATCCTGTGAACCTAAATTATTGAACAGACATAGAACTTTTTTATTTATCTTCTTGTTTGAGTAGCTTTGGTGATATCAGGAACTTAGCTGGTAATCATGAGATCCCCATCGAAGAAATAGAAGTTAACATTGTTCGGGAGGAAATATCCACTTCGCAATATACATACATATGTATGTAGCTATATTTTTATGGTAATTCGACTACATGAAAACTTACATCATTTACCATCTTTAATCTATGTTATTTTTAACTAATCAACTATTACATAGTAACAAGGTATGAAAGCAAGCTATTTTTACCATTTTAATCTATAGGTATAACTATTCTTTTTTTAAATTTGACCAAGTTTAGATAGCATATGTAAGCTTTTATTTATATCAACTTTACTTCGCAGCAGTACCTGAATACTAACTTTATAACACAATAATATGGTGTAACTGGTATTTGATCACAATAAACCTAAGTTAGCATATATGACATTTTATTTAATCTATTTTTATTTATGTATATTATTTCTAAGGAGACATAGTATTTCATAGAAACAAAAATGTTCTATAGATTTATTATTAAAATAAAAGAAATTAGGATATTAACGAAAACGGATAAAATGGCGGGTTGGCTCAAATCATTTTTTGGTGTTAGCTCTCACTAATGCTATTGTAATTTTTAGAATTATTTTGCCTTTCTTTAGAGTACTTCGAAATCTTTAAATTAATGTGATAGTTTTCAGAAAATTATTGACTTTGTTTGTTGCACTATATATTTTAAAATATCGGTTATCTAAAAACATAACACAATTCCCATTCATCTGATCTTTGTGAGAGCTAACACCCAAACCTTTCACTCATTTTAGGTTTGACCTGACGTTCTTTTCACCTTGCTGTCTGTAAAAGGTAAATTTTGTGTATGACATTTATAAAAACAATGAGAACTAATTTTCAAACAGTTTATTTTTAACTTGTAATAGATGAAGGTTGTTGATCTCTAATATCTATTTACATCGTCACGTCCAATAATACCACATTCCTCATTTTAGAGTCAAACCTAACTATCTTTTTGTGATGTTTATCATAATTCTAGATAAATATACATTAACTGACAAAAGGCATAAACGAAAGCAAATGATAAAATAGGTAATAAACAACCAAACCGTTTTGTAGGCGGGTACATATGTATTTTATATTTTATTATATAATTATCTTATACCTAAGATTATAAATAAAAACCCTAAAATAGATGAAATCCGATATGTTTCAAAATATTTTTGAATAATTATGTACATTAACGTATGTTGTTTCAAATTTTAATTAATTCATTATTTTATGGTAGGTGTATCCTCGCTCAGAGTAGATATTTTTTAAAGAATTGAGGGGCGTGTAAAATTGACGTCTCGTATACCTACATTTTCGTTTACTTACGAAATAGTTTTGGTGGGGGGATGGGAGTCCACAAAAGACATCTTCCTTGAAAAGGCATTGATTTGTACTTACAACTACTTAAATTTTTTTAACTTTTGTGTCTACGAAAATAGCAAAACTTCAGAATGTTTACCAAAAGCTCATTATTTGTTTAAAATGATTAAAAAGGGAACTTTCTCCGATAAACGGATTGGATGCCTTATAACATATGCAAAAGTTATTTTTAACGTAATTTTTTGTACATTTGAAAATGTGATATGTTGCTATATTTGGAATAAATTTGATAGATATCATAATTTTCCCAAAAAAATCTAGACACCAAAAAGCTAGACAGAGCAAAAAGATCCAGGATAACATTGAAAAGATATCACTAGGGTCACAACAACAACGACTGTGCTAAAAAAAAAAGAAGAAAAAGAAATTGAACTGCTTTTATTATTGAATTTTTCATTGATTCTCATATAGGCAGTGTGGATGGTACTACCAATATAATAAAGTTGACACTACATTATTTAAGTTAACGTTTAAGATGTGCTGTTTGAAGCAAATCACGTTATTGATAATACCAAAAAATAATTTAGGTATATTTTTGAACCTAAAGAATAAAATTTCCTCGCAAATTATAAATATGAAATAAGAAATTAATTTAGTTTTGTACTTAATAGATACCTACACATTAAAAAATATATTTTATATAAAATTTTTAATTTTCTATAATTTGTTTATAGAATCTTTTGTCGATTACTTAATTCTTCATAAACTCTTTGTTATTTTTATATTGCAATAGATGTTTATATCTAGAGCTATATAGAATAACCCTTAATATAATATTTTTAATGTAAAGTATAAATACCGCTCTAATAATATTTCCTTTCTTTTTACACATGGTTTGAAATCAAAAGGTACCGCGTACTTTCACTAAGCTGTATAATGTTATTCATATAGTTTTCAACTTTTTAGTTTAAGCAAAACTGTATTCTAAACATTTTTTGTTTGACTCGTTTGCCATAATAAATGAGTAGGCCTAATATAGACAGCCACCTATAGCCATGTATTTATTCACAACGCTTCAAGGCAATACATTTAATTACATTCAGGGGCGAAAGGAAAAACTAATACGAGAAGTCAAACTTTAAATTATTTGCTTTTTCTCCTATATTAATTATATCATTTATAGATGTAAATTAATATAGAATTTAAACAAAGATTTTCTAATATTAAAGAGATACAAATATGCATAGACTTAATAATTTATCACGTTTCATATACCTAATTGTTTGCATTTTATTAACCAACAGTTTGTGAATGTGTCACAGTCATTATTTCACGGGCACATTAAGAAGGTAATTAATTATCATTAACATGAGGTGGATATATCGATTTCACAATTTTATAATGTTTTGAAAATGTTTCATTTTTGTATTCATTAACGGTTATTGCTCTAAGGGGAACAAATAATGAGCACACGATAAAGAAATACAAAGATTTTAAAAAATAGTGATAAGATATAACCAAAGATATGCAAGTTCTATGAAAATTCATTCGGACAGCAAAATTTTAGCTGTTGATATTTTTAACAGGCATCCAGACTGTTTTCTCATGAAAGACATTCTGCAAGGGAAAGTCGAAGGGAAACGGAGAAGAGGCAGACCCA
>JAUYWI010123849.1:0-10195 GCA_034780595.1 Parotoplana pacifica | reverse complement strand
GTCTAACGATGTTGTAAACACTCTATGACATAAACCGTCCCACTGTTAAAAACAGCATAATGGACAGTCAAGAGTACATGCCTAACATCATTTACTGTTGCCTATTTGCTTATTAAGGTAAGCTATGGAAGCTTCCTCGAGTAGCCAAGGCTGGCTGTGGTTGTAATTATTATCTAAAGCAAGCACCCACAAAGAGTGTTGCGCGCCATGCGCAACACAGCCATGCGATCATCAGACAAGATGGAGATGGAAGAACATTCGTCAGGGATTGGTTATCAGTGTAGTTATCCTCATTAAATCTATTCTGGTTCTTGTAGTTGGCTATCCAGCTGATAGCGATCTGTAGTGCTTCCATTTCTTTCTCGTAGGAACATGTCTGCCTTTGATTTTTAACACATCTAAGGGAGAGGAAGGGTATTTTTCTGTGACTATCACAGCCGCTCCCCCTTTAGATGTGCCAGCTGAAACGGAACCGTCCGTATAGATGATGAAAGTAGAATTGTGAAACCTGATCGCGTTTAGAGTGACCTCAGGAAAATTATCTTTGAGAGAAGACTGTCAAAAATTCAATCTATTAAAAAGCTTCAGTAAAACTCACAAACAAAATTGACATCCGCATATAATTTTTGGATAATATGGATAAAGAATTGATAGTTTATGGGTCATTGAAAAATATATTACCAAATTAATTAATACACTCTTCAGATTGTGTTTGCTACAAAATGCATACAATATAAAATTTATATTATCGTTTATGGTACTATGTAAACTTCCTATATAATTAAAAATGCAGGTAGGTGTATAATTCGTGCCGAAAGCGTCTTTCCGAACATTACCTACAGCAATACATAATTCTCTGAATACCAATAAAACGAATTAACCTCCCTAATGCATGGGTTGATTTCATTTACCTTATAGGAAAATGAAATCAGCCCATGCACAGGCATGCTAATTTATTTCGTCGGTATTCAGGGAAGTACCTATGTATTTGCCTATTGCTGTAGGTACTGTTCGTAAGCACGGTCGACCTAGTATACGCCCTAGGAATGATTATAATAAAAACAAAAATGAAATAGAACAAAGAACACTAAATGTTACGATCCGAATTTCAGTTTTTATTTGTAAATTGTAAAAAACTTTTTTTCAGGTACAATTTAATATTTAGGTACATTATCTCTTTTGTTGGTAAACCTCTGGGATATGCATAGGTCTTTGGTAAAAGGAGGCGTACAGCCGCCCCCTTAGAATATCATACTTTCCGTAGATGAATCCATAAAAATCTATAGAATCACCTAAATGGCTCTAAAATCTAAACCAACTTCCTATTATGCTCACATTTGAGATTTATATTTAGGAAGGCATTAGAAGTAAGTACATATTAGAAAATTGGATGCTTCACATTTATGATTGCTGGTCCACCATACAAGGGCAAGTCCGTCAAAAATATTTTTTTTAAACAATTGTTTTATTTAAATGATTTAAGATCATTTTTATGAGTTTCTAGAATACCTTTAATGGTTTTAGAGTGACTTCAGTCACTAAAACTAAATTTAAAGAAATCGGCATTTTATTAGTATAAATGTGTTTCTAGATCATTGTTAGTGTTTTTAGATGAATTTCTACACTAAATTAGAAGTTTTGAAAAATCCATTTTTATTGAATTGGCCGGACCTGATATTTTTACTTAGCACACTAATTGTGTATCAAAAAAGAAGTATACGCCAAAATTGAAGGCATTTAAATAAACAGTTCATATTTTATCATATATATAAACTTCCAATTTTTCTCTATCTAATACATATACGTATAGAATCTTTTAAAAATGGTCAATTTTTGACAAAACTTTTAATAACTTTTTGGGGTCAATATTTCTTAGTGAAATTTTCTACAATGCTTAAGGATATATGTTATCTAAAAAATAATGGTATTGAAATTTGATTGGCTCTCAGGTTGCACCATGTGCACAAAAATAAACATTTTTCAAAACCCTGTAATATATGTTGTATATTGAAGTGAGTATGATATAAGGCATTTAAAAAACGCCCTTTTCCCATGTAAACTGACTTTATTCGATCTATTATTATATACAAGGCATTCCTTTTCTGTGGTTATTTCAGTTATAGCATTATAATTCACTATGGGCATAGATAAATCCTGACATATGTAGATAGCCATATGTAAAGAGGCCAATACAATGGCATAATTTTGTGTTTTAAAACGACAATGCTCGGCCCCATGTCAGTAAGGTCACCTGAGACTTCTTGTAGTCCCAAAAATGCACGCTTCTGAAGCAAGCACGAATATATGCGTCAGGATGGTCTCTCCGAAGTTGGAGATGGAACGGACATATAGATAGCTTCCCAGGAAATAAGATGTACAGAAATATTTGAACGAGCATCTTGCATGGAACACCACAAACTGTTATGGGATGACAGCTTTGGAAATTACAGAAAACATGAGAACAGATCATTGATGTTCAAGGAGACTATTTGTAAAGTTTTTGTACATATTGAGTACATATGTTTTTTGTACCATAATACTCAAAATAAGATCATTTAACTTTTTGGGGAACTAAAAACCGCGTTGTTTTAAACATCCCATACATTTACCCAGTAGGAACCACTTTACTGAATAATATTAGAGAAATAGTTTTAGTAAAAAAAAATTTTAATTGACCAAATTTGGACTAAAGTGATCTACCTTAAAGGGCCGCCACGTGGTACCGGGTTAATGAAAATTTGTTTTTCAATTCAAAAGTTGAGAAAGAAGATTTGTGACAAAACCACAATTTCAGTTCAATTGTTTGAGCTAGATAGCAATATGTGCTAGGGGGTGTACACCCCCCTTTAACAGCGAAGGGTTATGAATAGATTTTGGTATATTATAAAACATAGAATAAAAAATCAACAGAAAGTAGAAAATAAAATCAAGGATAAAAATCATTAGTAGGCTAATTAAAACACAGATATAGAATTAAGATTTATTTATTGACTGTCATTGCGTAATGACCATTTGCGATAGAAGGGCTATGATGGTGAGCAACAAACCTACGAATTGAGTATGTTGTAAACAATTTGGTGTTCCCACAATTGAATTAAAAGAACAACTTAGCGTTCACATTCGCCAGCAGCCTGGATAGTTCAGTGGGCGACATTGCCTTACACGCTAAAGGATCCGGGTTCGAGTCTACATACGGCTGATGAGAGTCAAAGAGGTCGAAACCGGTCTCGTAATGGCTTATGTTGGTAAATCAAAAATAATTTGAGTAAGTTTAAAAATGTGATTCATAGCGTGCACATAAATCCAACAATAATATTTTTAAAGAATAATTATTCAATTTGCATTGTTCTTATCACCATCTGACACTTCTATTGCAAACACTCATTACACAGACAAAAAATTTCACAAAAGAACATTCTGTAACTTACAATGACAGTCAATAAAGAAACAAAATCTTAATTCTAAATATGTAGCTGCCTCTTTTTCCAGACTTGCGTCTGGTTTCTCGACAGACATCACGATATAGGAGGCAGTCCAGTCTCTTTTTATAGTCCCTCGGACACTTTATATTGTTGATTTTATTTTTTAATTCGGTATCTCTTGATTCCTAATTCCATAGAGGACTTAACATATTTTCAAATAAAAGTTAAGGAGGGGGGTGTGGCCAGGCCCCGTCCCAAAATCAGTGAACCTCAATTTTTGACTTTGATTAAAGTTATACCTTTTTTACATGGCACACATAACAATAATAATGGTCCTCAAATCTCATCAAATTTGGATGAAATTTGGCAGTATATTAAGTGTCCGAGGGACTATAAAACGAAACTGGACCGCCCACCTCAATCGGGGTGACGCAAAGAGGACAGCAAAGTGGGCAAAGAGGCAGCCAAATTCCTGCTCTACGGTGGGAACCCCGATCAGGTCAATCACCCATGCTTCTACCAATTGTTTTCACGAAGGAGGTACAGTCAACCAGCCCACTGGTATCTCTTTATTTTCAGGACTAGAGATATTGAACTTTAACGCTGGACCAAAAATGGGCAAAACTTCTCTAAAGTCACCATTCTGAACACAGGCGAAGCCACCAGGACTGCCCCCAACACCGGTGACAATTAAAAACGCCGGATATCTCTCTGTTCAGCAACAAAATCGCTAGAATTGCCTCCTGGAATGTGCTCTAAGAGTCGGTTTTGATCACTACTCCATCCTTATAACCATTATATTTGTATCATATCACAAGACAAAGAGAAACCTCCACAAACCCAATTTCAAAAAACCAACTCATGCAATTTTGATATCTTGGAGATCAACAATTGGAATATCAACCCTCCTACCAAGTTAAAGGCGGCTAACTATGAATTGACGAAAGCTCTTCAAAAAGCTTCTTCTCATCATATCCCTCAAGGAGCACTTAGACAATTTTAGACCCAATCATTTGTTAGACATTCGTTGGAAAATACAATATCAATATCTGTTTCATAATTGTAATCTGGATATTCGATAGACCTATATTCATTTTCTAACGAATACCCTATCTAAAAATGACCGATGGTATTTGTTTAGCTCCAAATAATTTAATATACATAATAGCAATTAGAACCTGTGGTATAACTAATCTGTCTGTTCAAATCGTTCAGAAAATGTTTTCCGACACTTTTATTGACATTGCAGACATTTCCTTAAACCTAAGGATTACCAAGCAGTAATTTTTCAAAATACAAAAGAAAGTAATTTTACTATCTTTCTCTAGAATATTTTATTGTTTTAGCTATCAACACACCCAATTGTAAGAATCAACTCATTTATCTACAAATTTGGTAGATTGAGTTTGTTTTGCAAAATGACAATTTGGTCCAACCTCAAGCTTATTGAACTATAATTAGGTATTGGTTATAAGCACTTTATACACTAAAAGTTGTTTACATTAAATTTTATTTATAATTGTTTAAAAATTAACTGTGAAAATTTTGAATAGCTTAATTTATGAAATGGGCCTAGGTAATCAGTTTGAAGTTATTTTGAAAATTGCAAATTCAACCCTTTGTTTTAATAGTTCACAATGTAGTTATGCTCAGTTTTATAGTTCACTTATAAAGAAGCAAATAAAACATTTTTAGAATTACATATAAAGTACATGTAGGTGTAACTTACTCAATTTCAGGCAGCCCTCTTGGTTTGTTCATTTTAAATATTCCTTTTGACAATATTAAATTAAATAATAACAAGAAATAAAAGCACTTTTAAAATAAATTAAACTCCAAAATTATTGTATTGTTAAGATTATCTAACAACAATAGATATAGATTTAGCATTTCTTTTGGAACAATAAAAATGCATTCTTTTAAACGAATCATCCTTGCTCATTAAATTTCAAATGTTACACAGCCGGTAAATCGTTAAATCCATGAATTATGAGTGTTTTGTTTTATTACAAATGTTGTTCTGTAAAAATTAAAATATTTCTACATTTGTCCACCATGTCTATATATTATCATTATGATATAATAAGAATGTTTTTTCTGGTTTGATCTTAGAAATTAGGTTAGGTGTGAAAACGAAAGATGGTTTCTAGCGTATGAATTATCTAATAGGGATAAATTTGGGAGGCATTGTGACTTATTACATCTTTATTGGAATAAAAGAAATAGATAGGAGAGTCTACTGAAGATAATGTATAAATGTAATCACGTTTGCTGTATCAATGACATAAATTAGGTATGTATGATCTGAATAATATAATTAATAAAAGCCAGTAAAGATATATTGATTATATTAATAGATCTGAAATTGGTAAATATATTTTGTTTAATAAAAATTAAAGCTGTTAAAAATAAATTAATCAGAGTAGAAGAATTAATTAAATTACATAAAATGCGAACAATATTAGTAGAAAACAAGGTTTAAAAATTAGGTAGGTATAGTAACTATAAACATATACTTAAGTGTGTACATGTCATGCAATGTAAAGCTAAATAATTCTAGAACATTTCCTTTAAAAGTTATTAATATTTCTTTTGTTTTTTCTATGTATAAAAGTATCCAAACATATCCTCCATTACGAAAAAATTAATATCCTAGAAACCTATTTTATATGTATCTGTAATAATACTTAGATACGCATTTGGCAACAAAAACTAAAAGAGAATAGACTCCCAGATGTTCTAAACATAATAAATAAATGATAAGTTAGGTTTTCGCTGATTTTATAGAGGAAAAGATCTTACTGTAAGGGATGACGAAACTGTCAATCTAAAATACACAGACAGAAATTTTCTTTGATTTTACTTTTTTATGTAATAAAAATATTTTTTAAATATTATATTTAAAACATCTAGTGTTTACCAAATTTAAATTGTATTTGATATCTCATAGTGCTATATACTTAAAAAATTTTTTTTTAGTAATTTACAATTTAATTTTTTTAAATATATATTAAACTTTAACTGAAAAATTTATATTGACCATTTCTATGTTGGTCAAAGGTTGACATATATAAAAACTATACAGGTGTAAAATTGGCATTATTAAATAAATAAGAGAATTTATTTCACTTTTGTTAGATGACTTGAAATCAGTCTTCCTTTAGTTCTCAACGCATGTGTTTTGATTTCTGTTCTAATACAGTAGATATTGGTCAACGCTGCTCCAAAATTTATAACTACAGTATTTTTCTTATATTTAAAACTGTAAATTTATTCAGCCTTTTGAAATCACGGTTACTATTTTTAACATAAAATCGAATACATAAATCCATAAATTTTAAAGATTAAATTAGAGACGGAGTACTGTTTACCGATAACTGCACAATGTTTCTTTTGGGTGTATCTGGTAATATAAATTAAATTTGCTTACCGCATGTTTTTGATACTGTACTTAAGAGATTCGATGTTTCCATTATCAATACATGAAGAAAAAGGTATCCAGTTTAATGATTTAAATATTTTTTTATCTCAACTACATATTTATATAGGTAGTTTATTGATTCGATTTAGAAATAAAAAACTGGGTGGTAGTTGTTTTTCTTTTTAAATAACTTTTTTAAATATATATAAGTCTGTGTAATAAGTAGGTATTTTACTTTCCAAAATTTCTGTGCCTAACTGACTTTTCTATTTCTAGATTCTATACACTTATGTATGTCATTTAGCTATTGCTAAATTAAATGTAAATTTACTCCAGTAAAAGGATAATCTTAAATGTACACATCTCAAAAGAATAATTAAACTACTTTTCTCCTGAATGTAAAAACTAAACAGCATGTGATAGAAAGGTACACAATAATTAATATGTAGACAAAGAATCTCAGCAGGAGTTTGATCAATAACATTTGTGTTTACTTTTGAGAGTTATTTTTTTATAAAAACAACTGAACAGATTCATTTTAAACATCAATTATATAATATAACTCAAAAGATATGCCAAGTATTGCAACCAATAGGTTGATCGTGCAATATTAGTACTAAAATAAATAGATAAATTATTTGTCTTTTTAGATCAGAAAGGGACAGAAATTCTAGAACCATAAAAAGAGAAAGCACACTAGTTCCTTTTGAGTGAGAATGCACATACATATGTTTAATAGTAATCAATGTAGTTTTAGAAAAAAAAATTAAGGTGTTGACAATGTTCCAGTAATCAACTGCCATTTCTATCTCTTCAAGAAACGGTTTATTTAAATTCCGTTAACCTGGTACAACAAATGTCTTGAATACATACCCCTAGAAGACTGGACAGGGCAGGTGTCCAGATTAAAGATAATATTTTTAAAATATGTATTATAGTAGCTCTTGTAAAAAAAAATATTTCAAAATATTTTTTATTAATATTTAAAGATTTGACTTTTTAGGTACCACAAATAAATTTCTAATTTTTTATACTTAATTTTATTATTATAGCTATGAGACAATCTTGCTATGTATTATGGTTTTTTCATATTAGTCAGGTAATATATGGGTGTTGCCTCTTTACCACAGTAAAAAAAATATTTTCTCCATAACAACATTCTAACTGCTTTTTTAAAATCACAATAAGTTGCACTTAGGTGCTATCTATCTATCTATCTATCTATCTATCTATCTATCTATCTATCTATCTATCTATCTATATCTATATCTATATCTATCTATCTATCTGTCTGTCTATCTATCTATTATTAAGCTTTCTACCTGCTACAAATTTTTAATTCAACCTATGTAATATATTTTCAACAAGAATAAAGATTACAGCTGTATCCAGCCGGCCTATTAGTACGGGCTGGGAGATGATGTGATCAGGGTTAGAATCTCACCTATTGGACCTCCCACTGCCCAAAATGATGTAGACTAGTTACTGTAGCCTTCCTGCCCCAGAAAGTATCCAGTCCAAAGCCCGGATAAATGGTGAGACTTGACAGCAGGAAGGGCATCCGGTCTGTGCCTAAACAAATATGAGATGCGGAAAAATGAGGAACTAGATGAGCAGCCACATCGCCGAAAAGCTGTGAAAAGTGGGCAACGAATAGCATATCAAGAGCGGATAAGGTTAAAGAAGATAGCTCAAAGAGAAAGAAAAATTATCTTCACTAAAAAAATAAGATAGCAACACTGAACGTGGGAACAATGAGTTGTGTGATGGAGAAAAAGAAGATAGAGATGTGCGCTGTGTGTCCAAGAGAAAAGGTGGAAAGGGCAAAAAGCAAAGGAAATAGGAAATGGCTACAAGCTGACAGAAATTCGTCAGCACCGTGGACAGTCATAAAAATTTTAACTCGTTGTTAACACCATCTAATCTATGAACACCCGCAAAGCTACTAAGATAACACAATTATGATGGATGACGAAAATAAAATTGTATCTGACAAAGAAAAAGCTAATCTTTAAAACTTAAGCCCAGATTAACCAGCTTACCAATAATAAAGAAGATACTCAAATCCACATTGATTTTTCCAATCAAATCAGGAATAGCGCTTAATTGCAACAATAATTGCCTATGACAAAACATGGTGCGATGGACTGATCAGGAAAATGCTTAAGTTCAAAATTCCACAGTGTATGACTCATTGGGCTATGGACTCGCTCGTGTACACGTCAGTGCCACCAGCAGTTACAAAATCCTGAAGGAAGGCCTGCCCCAAGGTTCTGTCCTTGCTAGCCTATGTCAACAACAATGCTCACAAATGGAACAACTGTGATGCAGGTAACACTTCAGCGATTACCAAAGACAAATCTACGGACGTGACTATTAAAAAGATGCACGGTGGGCCAGAGACTGTAATAAATACAATTATCAATATCATTAACTATTGAAAATGTTGCTGTGACTAGAAAAAATATGTAGATATAGCACATTATTTTCACCATACATTTTTTAGCCATTTAAATAATATACCTCCGAAATTCTTTACAATATTTAACATGTAATTTTTGGTTGTAAATTAAAATAAGTTACAGTAATAATACATGTTCTATTGTATTTTACTTTGATTCTAGTCAATGTATGCTATCCAAAATGGTACAATATATAATATTTAAATTCCAATTAAGTATATTAATCATGAATTGTCCACACCAAAAAGTGTCCGCTTGACAGAGATAGATCCATGTGATAATCGCCGAGTCTCAGAGAAGATATCATTATTTTAAAATTATGCCAAGGAATGAATCTATAAACGCAGAAATATACGTAAATTTTCTTACTAACTTGGAACATTTTTTCTTAAATAAAAAGTTCCATTACTTGCGGAGAACATGAGATCACATGTTCGGCCACATGTTGCTGCTATTACTGCTAACCATATTGCTACTCGCAACAAAAGACTCCTGTGGCAGCCACCATAGGTACCACCTATTGTAATTTGTGTGACTTTTATCTTTTTAATCTATTGGAATCTCGACAAGACTACCTATCAGAATCTTAACTTTGATTGAAACATTTTTGAATGCTACTGTTTATAGCCAATACAATGGAAGCTGCACTGGAGAGGGATGATGGTTGTGATGAGAAAAACTCAAAAGGAAGGTACAACTATGTTTAATTTATATACACCTACTTGTTATTGCGTTTCTGGAACTATTATACCCTCTGTCTGAAAAGTCTGCGTGCGCAGATTTCAATTTAATGCTGCTTTGGTAAATTAATACAAATAAATCGATTTCTCTGTGTGTCATAACTTGGCTGTTGTATAGTCTAATAATCCACCTTGATTGGCTGCAGATAT
>JAUYWI010123838.1:0-10195 GCA_034780595.1 Parotoplana pacifica | reverse complement strand
GCCTCATCAGCCAGGCATAATCACAGCCTGAGCAATATAAAATGTTCGTATATTTCATATCAAATCATAAAAGTAAAAAATAACTTTGCATAAAAAGCGAAAAAGTTGAAGATATCCAGTCCATTGGTGATTTTTTTGCTTGTTTCCCATTTGTTGGGTTGCAAAAAACTCGTGGAAAAAACATGCTTTTATTTAAAAAAATGCAAAATATATAAACTCTTAAAATTCACTTAAAAACAAAATCTTGTTATAAAGTACAAATTTTCATTTATACGATTAAATTAGATTCTTCAGCAATATTTAACTGAATCAAGTTTCTATCTTGCATAATGTGTTATTTTGAGTCAACAAAAAAGTTGCTGGTCAGTCAAGACCAAATATTTGCCAAATTTGTTTCTTGAAATAATGTTAGTTTAGACCTTATAACAATACCAATCCAACTACAACCGTTCAACAAAATGTGCATCATAGCTATCTATCTAGGTAACTCTACACACTGTGATCGCTAACAAACAAAAAGACAAACAACTTTGGTATTTTTTAACAAAAGGGGATTTGAGATTTATCGAAAAGTTGAATTAATAGTGTGTGAATTCCAATACACTTTTAGACATTTGGACTTTACACAAGGTGGCGTAAAAGACGGAATTGCAAATAGTTGGTCATACACACACTTGTCTCAGAGTTATCAGCAGAGAATTTCTATGTAGAAGCTCAGCGCCGACAAATATGAACTGTGATGATATTTCAAGAAAATCTAATATGTAATAGTACCTAACCTAAACATGTTATGAAAAGAGCATATTTGGTGACATCTATTAACGTTTAAATATTTGGCCTATAAAAAAATAATATGAAACATTTTGGTAGTAAATTATTTATTTTTACAATGAAAATGGAAAGTATTAAAAATTCTGTTTATTTAAATATTTTACAGTTATCAATACAATTTTTTTTTTAACTCAACGCATTCTTTTCTACACCAAGCGCAAACACCATGATAAAGTTAATTGTATTTTTTTTAAATGCGTTTCTACAATTTTGTCTGATTGATTAATAATATAGCTGATTTTTTGAATAATTGGAGAGGTTTCTGTTTAGTCAATGACAATTTTGGTACTTGTTTAAACAAAGATTTCAACTTCACATCTGCGATGAATATTCAATAAAATTTAATAAAATTATTAAAACATTTACTTGTAAATAAAAACGTACAACTTTCGATTCAGTCTAAAAGGCACTTTATAAAAAAAAGGTTTCATATTTGAAATGCGTTGATTTTATGCTGTCAATTATTTAAAACATCATAAGATCAACGTTCAAAGTGATAATTTTATAAAAAATTTAGTGAAAAGATTGTTGGACAAAAACCATTTCTTATTGCCTCTACCGATACGCATTATGCTTCTTATTTAATTAAAGTTTATATCTCATATTAAAAGAATTAGGGATGAAATCTGATTCATTGAATACCAACAATACCTAGTTTCCTGTTTGGCGTGTTGATAATACCTATCGCATCTGTTGAGTGTGTTTGGAATATAAATGAAAATAGAAAATGTAATTGAGCAGAACTTTGTGCTGATCACGTCTTTAACAAAAGGGCTTCATTTTGTTAAAAAGAAAATGATTAAATACTAATCATTTATATTTTTTAAAAGTTAAAATCTTTTATACTTTAAATTCTCTCAACAGGTGTAAAAATATTTTAGATTTCAGTTTTGTTTTGGATTTTGTTTTAAACGTTTCTAAAGATCCACGGAAAACTGATGAAGATGAGTTCTAACCCAGGGAACTAATTCACCTCAAATTTTGTGTGGACATGACAGTCTGTAAAATTTATTTTTGAAAACAAATTTGATTTTCTAAAACTCGACAGCACTAAGATATCTGCTATAAAATTTTGAATCGACCAAACAGACGAAGGTCAATCAGTTTGACCTGAACAATTTTGGCAGCGTTCCTTTTTTCGGCCCACAAAATTTTGGAAACAGAATTTTAGTGTGGTTTACAGATTCCCAATCTGTCAGCTATGAGAGGGTCGATGTAAACCAAAGACGTTATATAGTTAGACTAGACAGACGGATTACTTGTTTAATAATCTGTCATTGTTTACAATTTAGTTTCGGTTATCGGATTGGCAAAAAAATTAAAGACGTTACCATTGGGAGCCTCAATAAAAGTTAGAAAAACATGGACAACCACTTTCAAAAGTAACCGTAACAGTATAAAATGTGAATACAAGTCAGCAAAATATTGTTTCCAAACGAATTCGACAATTTTTTTCTGGATCAATATTTTTTAATGAAATTTTTTCCATTGTTTAGGAAGATGGCAATGCACAATATTGGAAAATTTCATTAAAAAACATTGATCCAGAAAATATTTGTGGATTTGTTTGGAAACAATATTTTGCTGACTTTTATTCACTTTTTTTTATACTGTTGAAAGGGGTTGTATATTTTATGTTTTTTTTAATATTTTACAGCTTTCTTCAATTAAATATATATAGTTTAGTTATTTTGAGAATGAGGCTCTAAATGGTGAAAATAAATAATATTTAGTTCATCAACAAACTGCATTATACACTATTTATTAAATAATTAGAACTATTTTCCCTCAAATATTTGAATAATTTTCATTATTCTTTGGCTATTTTTTTGTAAATCAACCTCTATCGAGAAATGTTGGTATGGCGGCCATCTTGAATACAGAGTACCTCCTTACCTCCAACCAAAGATGTTATATAGTTAACTAATGAATAACTACAGAATATTATTTGTATTTTAAGTTTTTATTTTTCCTTGAAGTTTTAATAAAAAGTATTTAATCGACGCTGTATTAATACAAAACCACTGACTTTTGCCAAACATAAGCAAAGTAGTTACAAAACAGCGATAACAAATTCTACTTTTGTCCATCTTATGCGTAAATCGCTTACTGCTCTATCTAGCCTCTGAAAAGTATAGTAGGTATAATTGAAATCTGTGATGAAAACACAGATTAATTATCGAAAATAATCGCATTTCATTATACTACCTACTCATTACAGAGCGGACTTGAACCCACAACTCTAGGATCTTTAAAGACAACAAACGATAGAAACTTTTAAGATTCGCTTTTAAACGACACTGAGTACATAAAAATGTAGGCAATATCTTCAGTCAATACTTACAGACATTAGCACATTAAAGAATACTTGTGTGTGTATTTTGTTTTCTAAATTTTGCTTAGTTCTCTGAAAAAAAAATTTCAGTACGTATAATAATTGTTCTAGTAAATTGAACAGAATATCGAAAATTTCAACATTTTATAACATTTCTCATACTACTGCAAATATTGAGTAATATAATTTTTATTTTTTATTTTTAGTACAATTATAAGAATTACAAAAAAAATTGAGTAGTATAGAATAGTATATTACTCGCAAATATTTGTAACCACAAAATTATCGTTTAATAAACAAATTGAAAAAATATAACTTCCACAAAAATTTATTATTCAAAATTAAACCAAAATCTAACAAAATATTATTATAGATGTTTGTATTACTTTTGAGTAGTAAATTTTAGTTAAAAATTAGAAAAAAATATTGAGATATTTTTAAAGAACGCTCTTATAATTGACAAATTTTTATAATCTTTCTAAAGAACTAAGCCGAATTTGGAAGTATTCTTTAATGTACCACTTATTAAAAATTCAATTCAGGTGAACAGATAATTTGGCCATTTAATCTCAAAAGCAAAAATGTCAATCGAGTACCAACTATCTTTTGCAGACAAGTAGTGTGAGCCCAGGATTGCTATTTCGACCTTGTTATGGTACATAGAAGGCTAGCACTTAGTAGAAATACAAACGTAAGTTTGTATATTCTTCGCTACTTTTAATCTAAAACAATCTGGTTAGAATAATAAAATTCAATTCAGGTGAGAAACTCTACTTACTACCTGTAAAATGCCCTTTAAAAGGGAACGACATTTCTATAAGAAAATTTAATACTACTTTTTAGTTTCAGAAATTTTAACAGGCAAATGATTCGTAAACAGAACAATTCCGAATCTAAACAATATCAGAATATGTTGACAACGGCACGCATTAAAGATTAACACCAATATTTAGAAAACACCCATTTCAGTAAACATGAACTGATATAGGTAAGAAAATATATATTGCATCGTCAGGGGACATTTTAATGAAATATAAACAATGAGTTTCTGCTAGAAAACCGCAAGTTAACTTCTCTTTTATAAGCACCTAAGTAGTTGAATGTTAGTGTGTGATCCCCGGAAACGATGAAAACAGATTAAAGAAACAAAACACTTTAAATGAACAGCAATCGGTTATTTACTGACATACTTGTAACTTAAATATGTACTCTCTGGTGAAAATGTGACACGTATGAGATACTAAATATATCTAAGAATATTTTATCTAAGACAAAATTATCACCATTTTATGTCAAAATTATGATAAAATGGAGCTCAAACGAAATATCTCGACCTAGATAATCAGTGAAATTAAAATACATCATTTGGTACTGTAAGTAAGTACCAAAATTTAAAATGATTTGTAGACGATCAAGCAATGATAGCAAACTCAGAAGAACGACTACAAAACCATGTGGACAGCTTAAATAGTAAAGCAAAGAATTTCAACATAAAGAAAACAAAAAGGACAAAGGTAATGTGAGTTTCAAGAAATGGGCACAATAAAATGAACATTACACTTAACAATCAACAAGTTGAACAAGTCAAAACCTTCAAATACCTTGGAGCAATTATAACATCGGATGGAAGGTGCAGTAACTAAATCCGCGCAAGGATTGCAATGGCCAAAACTGCATTTTTAAGTAGAAGAGAATTACTAGAAAAACATTACGACTAGAAACTAAGAAGAAAATCGTGAAGACAATTGTATGAAGTAGAGCAGTATATGGAGCGGAAACCTGGACATCGCAAGAAACAGATAAGAAGAAAATTGAAGCACTAGAAATGTGGATTTGGAGAAGAATGTAACAGATAACTTGGAAAGACATGAAGACAAATCAAGAAGTTCTTGAACAAATTAAAGAAAAAAAAGGCATGTTGGGAACAATAAGCAGAAGAAATGCATTGGACATATAATACGTGGAGAAGGAATGGTCAGAGCAATTCTGAAAGGTCTATTTCTAGGGAAACGTGGAAAAGGAAAACTATGAAAAGGAATGTTGGAAGAATTCAAACCAAACACCTATAGAGAATTGAAGAACCGGGCAGCAAACCGAAAAGGATGAAGTGGATGCCATAGAATTGAACCTGCCTAATAACTCATTCGACGGAGCACTATAGATAGAAACATTAGTTAATATTATGTAACTTTAGTTTCCCGCTGGTTGTCACTCTTTTATTTATTTCAGTTTACTTTTCAAGTTTTTAATATTACCAAGTGGTTCGAAAGCTCGGCTTCAATTAAATTAATTTCAAATAAATTGTGGTTTTTGTATATTTTATACTCGTAGGTATGTAACGTGGTAATTCCTGAATTATGCATGGGGGTTTTCCAACCCCCACCCTCCCATCTGCACATTTTCACTAAATTTAAAAAGGCAACCATTTTCTTAGAAACATTGAATAACTATAATGCCTTTTAAGGAATTTTAATTTTAATTTAGTAGTAAAATTCATAGTGAAATTCATAGTTGTATTTACTAAAAAGTCCTACCTATATGAAATAATTGTAATGAAAAAACATACTACTAAAAAGCCATGAATATTCATAAAGTCGTATATTTTTTAAATCATACTGAACAATTCGTATATAAAAAACGACATTAGAAAATCATGTAGGTACCTATCAAATATAATTATTGAATTATTAAAATATGCTATCAGAATTAGGATATTTAACGCCATGTTGGTAAAGTTTTTACATACATAGACGGTAATGGAGGTGGGTAGATTAGGCTGAAAGTTGGTATTAAGTACCTTGGAATTTTTAGAAAAACGATAAAGCGGGCCACGGTGACAAGACGATATTCTACAAATTGCAATATGGCGGACATTAACACCGAAACTAGATTTTATATATTTAGCTATATAAAATATTCCTAGAACTTTTGTGAGTGATTTGTAGTATATTAGAGCATGTTGAGTCTAATATACTAGAAATCACACACAAAAGTTCTAAATATTTTTATATATAGCCAGATAAAATCTAGCCATATTGGATTTTGGGAATTTTTATGACAAGCCGTCAATGCATGAATTTCTAACCATCTTAGCTGGACTCAACATGCTCTAATATACCAGAAATCACTCACAAAATTCTAGGAATTTTTTATATAGCCTGATAAAATCTAGTTTTGTTTTTATTGTCCGCCATATTGGATTTTGTGGAATATCGTAACAAGACGTCAATTCGCGATTTTCTAACCATGTTCAGTCGATTCAGCAGGCACGAAAATACTAAGAAATCACTCACAAATGTCTTAGGTATTTTTACTTTCAAATCCTGGTTCCGTGACACCGTGTTGACCGAGCTAAACTTCTTTGAGCCTTTTGGCCAATCTTGACAAAGGAAAAAAGGATTTAGAGAAACTTTTGAAAAAAAAGAAAATAAGAGAAATAACAGGAAAATTCAGGCCTTAAGCAGGAGCTCTCAAGACTAAAGAAGGTAAAAACATCGAAGAAAAAGTGAAAATGCGATGGATAGAATACACAGAACATCTTTACAGGAGAGTTAGAAACCAAACGGTAGAATATCCAGATGTGGAGTATGAAGAAGAGCCAGAGATTATCGAATGCGAAGTTAGAAAAGCAATGGGAGGTTTAAAGAAAGGAAAAAACCCTGGCATAGACAACTTACCTATTGAGCTGTTCACAGAAACTGGAAAAGAGAGAATCAAAGTAATGACAAGGTTCTGTCAATATATCTGGAAGTAGAAACGTTTGCCTCAAGACTGGAAACGATCCATTTGAGTCCCTTTAGATACCTAAGAAAGGGGATACTAGGGAATGCGGAAACAACAGAACAATGCCGCTTATCAGTCATGCCAGCAAAAGTTTGTTGACAATCATTCAAAGCAGACTTGAAGATATCATGAAAAGACAGCTCCTTGAAGGTCAAGCTGGCTTCAAAAAAGGTAGAGGCACGAGAGACCATATAGCGAACTTACGATGGATAATAGAAAAAAAACAAGAAGTACAAGGAAATATAGTCTGTGTTTCATAGACTATAGCAAGGCCTTCGACTGTGTAGATCACAAGCGTCTCTGGAAAACGCTTGATGAAATGGGAGCACCGAGACATCTAATCTACATCTTAAAAAGCCTATATGAAGATCAGGAAACAACAGATAGAACAGAATTTAGTGAGATTGAATGGTTCGAAATATGCAAAGGTGTTTGGCAAGGCTATATACATTCTCCTAACCTTTTTAACCTTTACAGTGAGAAAATCATGAGAAATGCATTTGAAGACAGAAACATAGTAATACAGAGTGGTGGAAGATCATTAACAACCTCTGGTATAAAATAAACGTAAGTTTGCAAATTCTTCGTCATTTCTAATCTAATCAAAAGAGGAAATAAATGTGGAGAGGAATATGTAAACTTACGTTTGTTTTTATAGTAATTGCTGGCTTTCTATCAAACTGCATGCATTGACAAGTTTGGGTATACCTAGCTATTCTGGACTCCCTACTACTTGTCTGAAAAAGTAGTATGACATAGTTGGTACTCAATTGACATTTTGCTTTTGAGTTTAAAAAGCCAAATTATCTGTTCAAAGCTGTTAAAGAGTGTATCTCACCTGAATTGTTTTTTCCCTTAAATTGAATTTGCATTGGCAGGTCTGGTCCAAAAATCAGTAGAGTTGACTTTCTAGCTAGAAAGCTACGGCTTTTTTTATTATAACATATCAGATAAAGAGTAGATAGGCCAACTATGAAGGGATTCTAATGAACAATTCATATTTTATTAGAGAATTAAATATTTCTTTTTCATATATATTTAAATATGGTTTTTTAATGCATGGGAAATTTCTGTCACAAAAAAATCATAACTTTTTTGGAACAATATTTTTTATGGAAATTTTAAGAATTTAGTACTGAAAAATCTGATTATGCACAAACTTGAAAAATATTATTTCAGCCGTTGTGTAATTTAAAATATTATCGATTGTTTTCTCTTACGTTGCACTTTGATCAAAACCCTCAATATATATTAAACAATGGAGTGTAAAAGTATATCACTTTGGGACCAACTTCATTTTTTTCAGAGTACAGTTATGCAAGAAAATTTAGTGTACAGATTCTAAATTTGAGTAGTTTAAAAAAAAGAAAAGTGCTTTCATGGTGTGTAACTATGTATTATAAACCTATAGCATACATACGTATATTTAGGGGTCAACAAAAAAGTTCTTTGTTTATTCACATTCTATGGCGATGTGCTATATATTTAATTGGAATACAAGTATTTCAAATTTACATTGATTATAATCGATCTCTAATGCACCAATAATATCATTAAATTGAACAAATTAATTATTATTTTAGGTATGTATTTGCATTAAGTGATTTCAAAGTTGGTCTTAACCCCCCTTGTTGACGAAAATCGGAAACTGCACGAAAACGTATTAATCGATTGAAATAAAATTTGGTATCAATGTACTATTTTGCGGATTTTTTAATGTAAAAATATTTGACCTCTGAGCACCTCAAGGTCCTCTGAAAAATTGAAGTTGACCTAAAATGTCCATGATGTACTATTTTACGAAAAAAATGATTTTGTCAAATATTAATGAAATTGATTAATATTTAGTAGATAAATTACAAACCATTCATTGTACTATAATTATTCAAGATTTTGAAAATATTGATTTTTGTCCATAGGGTGCAACTTAAGAGCCAAAATTCTTTGTTTATTTTTATCAGAAATAAATATGAATTGATGTTTTAAACCCTGTAGAAATGAGCTGAAAAGCTGCAAAATATTTAAAGAAATAAATCTACCGAAAAAAAGTCATGATTTTTTTGTGCCAAATTTGGTCATTTCTGGAAATCTAGACTGGTTTATAAAGGGCAGTCTTTTCGTGCCTCTAAAAACTACTGAACCAATTGCTTTGAAATTTGGAACAATGATTTGAACTTATAAGATAAGAGAAAAACATATTTTTTAAATTTGAAGGTCACGTGAGATTTCATTTTGACCAGCTCAAAGGGCCGAAAATATCAATTTGAATGGACTAGAACTGAATAATAATAAGAACTTTTGATATTCAATGATTCAAATATTATTGAACTCCTTTCAATTTACTTATGACACTACGTTTGGTTTCCTCGTAGTAGGGCCCAGAATTATTGATTTTTTTTACATTTATAACAGATATGAATACCATTTTAGAATTATATCACTGTCTGACGTAATTATCTATCAAACAAAAAAGATTTTTTTAATGGTGTGTGTACTTTAACTATTGAAAAATTAATAATATTAAATATCTCATCAATAAAATAGATATTTACAAAATTCTTTTTTTGTTTGAAAGATCTCAACGTCAGTGATATAATTCTAAAAATATCTGTTATAAATGCCTAAATTTGAAAAATCAAAAATTGTCGACCCTACTATCCGAGGTGACCAAAATATAATGTAAGGTAATTGAAAGGAGCTAAATAATATTTGAATTATTGAATATGGAAAGTGCTTATTATTGTTCTAGTCCATTTAAAATTGATGTTTTCGGTAACGTGGCATATGACAATGAAATTTTAAAACGATGTTTCTCTTCTACGTTCAAATGGATACTACAGATTTCTAAGTAATAGCTTCAGTTGTTTCAAATATATGAAAAATTGAACTTTGAAAGCCAGCCTAAAGTATATTAACAATATGTAGAATAAAATCTTTACTGCAGCAAACATTCAAAATAAGAAATAATAACTGCCAATATTTTTACAGTATTAACATCATAGAAATGAATGTAATCCAACCAAAAGATGTATAAAAATATAAATAAGGTTTCAACATAACAACAACATCCCTTCAAGATCAAATCAAAACTATGTAATCATGTGCAAAATTATTTTAACATTTATTATACTGGTCTAGGTTGTTGTTGTTCTAGCCCCTACCCTTTGTCAAAAAGGGTAGTCCTCCCAGTGTGGGTTATGAATTTGATTACATCTGATGGATTTGACCATAGGTCAGAGACATTCA
>JAUYWI010123827.1:0-10196 GCA_034780595.1 Parotoplana pacifica | reverse complement strand
ATTTGTTAGCTGGATTATGTTGGAGTGACTTTAACATATTAAGGGAATATTTGAACATGTTAAACAAAATAATTAAAGTATGGTCCACAGAAAAAAGAATAAATTAAACCTTTCTGCTCAATATGGCGTGTTCATACCGAAACCAAAAGTCTTGATGATTCTCTACAATGTTGTTTAAAGTAAAATACTTATAGTAAATATTATGCTTCAATATGGAAATTTAAAAAAATAGTGTTTTATACATGAAAGGGTGTGTGTCAGGTCAGATATATTTTATGAAGAATAATATATACTAATATAAATTGCATTCCTTCTGAACCTAAACCCATTTAAAGTTAATTAGTTGCTTATTTAGCCTTTTACATTTTGAATAATAACTAGATTATGGGAAGAGTGACAGTTGTGTACACATAAAAATGGTTATTGTTTTGCATTTTAACTATTTTTATTTCTGACCTGATTGTTTTATGGATTTTGATTTTTGTATTTTGGATATATACTAGATAGTACTTTCAATCACCAAGCTTGACTGGCCATCTTATCATGCTTCAGTTTGGGTGTAGAACAAGATGCACATGATTACATAGTTTTAATTTGATCTTGAAGGGATATTGTTTTTATGTTGAAGCCACATTTATATTTTTACACATCTTTTGTTTGGATTACATTCATTATTATGATGTTAGTACTGTTGAAGGCTTGACAGATATTATTTTGTATTTCTTATTTTGAAAGTTTGCTGCATTAAAGATTTAATCTACATATATTACTTGCAAGTAATATTAAGAAAAACGAATGACATTTGATTTTTATTTTATTTTAAAAAAATATATCAATGTAATTTGTAAATTTTGTCAGCATCATACTAAGGATATGGTTCTTTGGTTTTTATCTAAATACTCTTTTTGTTCTGTTGACAAAACCAGTGATTTGATCTTTCCTTCAATATGTAATCTAAACTATAAAACTCTAAATATTATAAACATCAATACTATTTTTTGTTAGATTTATCTTTTGTTGTATGTTTAGAAATCATTGTAAATGAATTATTATTCATTAACTTTTAGGATTATTTTAATTGACCAATGAACTCAGATGTAGTGATTGCACCACTTCGTGTTTCTCAACTGGATGCAATTGAATTAGACAATGAAGTTTGTGAAATAATTAACTCATATTGTCATGATATTTTTAAATATCTTAATGGAAACAAGACATTATATTTTAATCTTACTTTGAAGCTGTTATCAAAATTTTATTTATTTTTTAGTGTAATTTCTAAGCAGAATGCATCTTATGGAATGAAAGTAATGGGTTTGTCATTCAAAGGGAATCAAACACATTTAAAGAGTGCTATTTTTTTAATTTTTTATCTGCTGAAAGACTTGCTTCTAGATTTGAAATTGATTAAATTTAAGAGCATACAATCTTTGTCTTTTATTTTTGATTTTTTTAATATTATCAATTTTATTTATTTTATAAAAAATGGTACTTATCCTACAACTGCTCATCATATTACAAAACTGAGGATGATTTATTTATCAACTTCACCAGCAACACATATGACTTTTGATTATGCTAATCGTGAATTACTGTGGCATAGTTTTATTGAATTGTTTGAATTTCTTTCACCTTTCTTTGCAGCAAATAAAAAGGAAATGACTGAGAGAAAACAATTATATAATTCTGATTTAGCTTTCAGGTGCAATTTGTGTGATTCAGTACCAATTTTACCACATACTGCTTCCTGCAATCATGTATTTTGTTATTATTGCTTAATATCACACTTATTTTGTCCAAAGTGTAGCATACAGCTTGATAAGCAAGCTGTTTTGCCATTTACATTGTCTACAAAACAAAGGACCTCAGTACACAATCTTCTGTGATTTGTTTTTTGGAAGCTGTAACTTTCTATTATAAGCATATATATTTAATTAACCTTTGGTAGATTTATATATCTGAAAAAGCAATAGATTTAAGGGAGGGGATTACCCCTCCTAAAAAGCATACATACTGTTCATTAATTGGGTTAAATATTGGTACAAACCTTGGAATGATATATTGACAGATTCTTTTGTAAAAAAATCAATAATGGGGCTGAACTAGGTCATCAGGTCCAAAAATTAAAGTTTGTTTGATTGAATTCAAATTTGGCACTCAGTATTCAATTCCATAAAAGTTTTTCAAAAATTATTAAAAAATCATTATTTGGCAATATCTCTTAAATGGCTCTCAAATCAAAACTAAACATTCTATTATGCTCAAATCTGAGCTTTCGAATTAGGAAGACATTGGATGTTTCACATTTTTGGTTGCTGGTCAATGCAGTCCACCATACCAGGCAAGTCCATAAAAAAGGTGTTTTTAAAGTGATAATTTCCACGTATAATTGGCTCTAGTTGATTTAAAATAGGCTATAATTAGTTTATAGATCATTCCTAGTGGTTTTGGAATGATTTTCTGCTCTAAAATTGAATTTCAGAAAAAAGTATTTTCAAAAGATTGACTGCATCCAGTTCCAAAATCAGTGTATAAAGCTATGACCTTTTATTTAGCACACATAGCATACCAGATAAAGAATAGCTGTGCCAAATATGAAGGCATTCCAATGAACTATTCATATTTTATTAGAAAATTAAATTTTCCATCTTTCTTATCTAAAGATAGGATTTTCATACAATTTTTGACACCAAATGGCCATAACTTTTGTTTGGAGCAATATTTGTTTATGAAATTTTGTACAGTTACTAAGAGGAATATTATGGATCTCTTTTGCAATTTAGAAAGATTCTATCTGTTGGAACCCTTTTAACACAAAAATAGAAAAAAAGGATTTTGCTTGGCTCTCAGGATGCACCCTGTGTACAAAATTCTATATTTTCAAAAACCCGCTATTAAATGGTGAATAATGAAATCTTTCTAACATAAATACCAAATATGAACCATATATGTGTAATTTTGACTTCAGTTCCTTCAGGATTGGTATTTTAAAAAATGTAGACTTACAAAATTGGGAATTTTGGACCTGAGTGACAACTACTTCAAGGACCCACCTGGTGCCATTAGGGTGGTCTGACAAAGAATTAAACCAAAATGTTCATAAGAAAATTTAATTAAAGTCAGAAAATTTTAGCTCAATCAGTTGATTGGTTTTAATGCTATATTTCAAAAGGTGTTAGGGGAGTTAGTTTCCCCCCCCTAAATCTACCAAAGGTTAAGTTTTAAATGATGATTAAATTTATTAGTAAATTTTATAGTGACCATGTCTTCTATTTTGCTATTTCCTTTTATAACTTCATTATTTTCTTTTGTTTGAAATAATTTTCATAAAAAAATATGAACATCTAATTGCTATTTTTTACTCAAATTGCATGGAAATAATCTACAGTATATTGACATTTTTAATGTATTCACAAAAATTGAGTTTATAATGCATCCAGAATGGTTGCTAAGTGAAAAGTTTGGTGTGTAAAATGCATAGATAATATTCAATGATATTATATATTTATGACTATGGCATATATTGTCTCTAAAAATATCTCATAAGAAAGCATTAATAAGAGAGAACTACACGATCAATAAAGTTAATAATTTTACATAATTTTGTCATAGGTCACTGAATAGTTGTGTGAAAATTTTACAAATATTGATCAATATACTTTTCTCATATTGACTGATTTTATTATATATTTTTATAGAAAAAATGGATTTTTCCCGAACCTATGTATATATTTTTCTTTTCATTAATAACAATTTATATCATGCCTGGTTTATCATTTTCTTATTTACCTAGTAGTATAGACGTTACTAACATCCTATTCTCCAGAGTACATATCTGGATTGAGAGTAATGTCCAACCACACGACCAGCGCTCTAGACAAAAGATAGGTGCTAGAAACATTCTTATACCCTCAACAAACTACTGGAAATAGTTTACTATATTTGATCAGACAAATGCAAACATGGTCAGAACTTGTCATTAATATTCACATGACAGTTGTGCTTCTCGACCAAAACAAATATAGCAAACTATTTCCAGTAGTTTGTTATGGGTATAAGAATGTTTCTAAGCACCTATTCTTTTGTACAGAGCGTTGATTGTGTGGTTGGACACTGGACTCTTAATCCAGAGGTGTCTGGTTCTAACCTGACTATGTACTCTGGGGGATAGGATGTTAGCAATGCCTATGTTTGGTTTGGTATTTCTCTTCTGATTTATTCTATAAACTATTTGCAGATCTTATATTTGGTAATTTATTATCCCTCTTACATGAGCAAAAAAGTGGCGACCAATCTAATATTATAGATTCAGTATAGTTTGTTTGAATTCCACATAACATGAGTAGATCGGTTTCTGGTTTGTTATTATGTCACCAGCTTTGAGGATCCGTATAGAGCCGTAGACGGCAGGTTGGTTGTATCTAAGAATTATCCCAGAGTCCAGCAGAGTTGACCTGCAACTTTGAAAGCTCATGTTAACAATCATTTTGATTTTGAAATACATATTTGTAAAAGTCGTGAGATTTAATAGGGGTGGTGTCTGTGAATGTTTAATGATTATTTTTTTTAAAAGGGTTCTTTTACTTGAAACATCTATTCTAAACACTGCTTAGTGTAAATGATTTTGTAAAGACTTGTTTATTAATAATCGGGTGTGTAATATATTGTTTTTAATTTTCTTGTTTAATTAATAGTTGTTACGAATATGAAACGGAAGGCTCCAACAAAGAAAGAGACAGCTCAGGATCGTCGTGATAAGCGCAAAGAACGTGAACAGTTGCCCCAACAATTAATGAAAATTGTTTTACCTACCGTGGTAGGTATTGTTGCATTAATTGTGATTGTTGTCTATAGTGTAACACGATCCTGATACCCGAACACTCCCATATTAATTTTCTATGTACCTATCGCTCTTTGAATTGGTTTAGCTTTTTATTAACCTAAAATTGGGTATTATTGCCATTTTCCACAAATTTTGCTATGTACAATATGTATACATTTGTTTTATATTTAATTCTATTTTTATAGTGTTCCTGTGTCTTTTATTGGGATGTGGTAAATGTTTTAATCATTTGATCCCAATTTTTTTATGGTTGCTTGTTTATTTGATAAAAAACATTTTTTGTTTATATGTACTGATCAGAAGAAATTTGGTTCTAATCAAATACATAAGTTGTATATTTGAGGTCATCATAAGAAAACATAACTCTACCCTACAAGACTTACATATTCTGCCCTAATCTATGCATGTCTACATTCTATATTAGCTTACATGGTCGTTCAACATTAAAGTTTAACTTGATACTTTTTTGTTAACTCCCTAACACATATTATGTTCTAACTCAAAAACGATAACTCCAATTTTGCTGAAATTTTGCAATATTGTCATAAGTGAAGGTTACATGATTTGCCCTCAAAGTATATTCTAAAATTGCCAAATTTGTGAAAAGTCTACTTTAAAAAAGTTTATCCTGAAGTCAAAATGACAAATATGGCTCATATATATGTTAGAAATTCTTCATTATTCCACACATATTACTGTTTTTTGAAAGTATTGATTTTAGTCAGCATGATCCAACCTGGGAGCTAAGTAAAAATCTATTTTTTAAATTTTTGTGTTAAAAAAATTCTAACTGATAGATTTTTTCTTAGTAACTAGAAAATTTCATTAAAAAATATTGCTCCAGAAAAAAGTTATGGCTTTTAATTATTTAACAGATGGATTTTTTTAAATTTGCTTTAAATGTGTCAAACAATATTCTTAATTAAGCATTGTAGAAAAAAAATCATAAAAAATATTGCCCCCAAAAAGTTATTAAAAATGTTGTCTCAAAAACTGACCATTTTCAAAATCCTTTATATATTAGATAAGGAAAAATTAGAAGTTTAATTGTATGCTAAATATGAACTGTTTATTTAAATGTCTTAATATTTGACACATATATTTCTTTTGTGATACACTATTAGTGTGTAGAAATATCATAGTTTTATCCCAAATATGAAATTGAGATCCACTAAATTTTGGGACCAAACCAGCCAACACAATAAAAATAAAATTTTCAAAACTTCTATTTTAGTGAATAAATTCGTCCAAAAAATCCACTAAAATGATCTAGAAACAGATTTTAAGCTATTATAAACCATTTTGATTCATTTTCCTCACATAAATGATATTTCATTAAAGATTTCATTTTACTGGACCAGCCCTGTAATGGTGGTCCACATATCTGAGGAATCTTAACATTTTATACCTTTTGATGTCTTTGATTATAAATCTCAGGTTTGAGCAAACTAGGATGTTTTGTTGACATTTTTGGGCCCAGACCCAGTCAAACTTAAAATAGAATTTTTCTTTAACTCAATTCTAAAAAGACTAGAAATGATATAAATGCCATATTAAATTATTTAGAGCTATTTAATTATGATAAAATACCCGCCATGGTATGGTGGACCTTATAGACTAGCAAACATAAATGTGAAGCATTCAATTTTCTAATACATTATTTCTAATGCCTTGCTTAGTATTAATCTCTGATTCCACTGTTGATAAATTTTTTAGAATCGCGTAAATTTCGATATCTACATACAGCCCCAACAAGTTCTAACGCCGCCCCCTTAGAGTTTAACATTACATAATGTAATTTTTAACAGTCACTGTGAGACAAGTATACGACCAACAAAGTTAAAGTTTTCATACAACCGTCATATTAGTCATTGGATACTACTACGAAAAGTTTAACTTTGTTGGTCGTATAATGTTAAAATCTAAGGGGGCGGCGTAAGAGGCCGGAGGTGTATGTTTACATTCTAGAGACGTTATATATTTAGTTTAGCTATTTGAAGTGGAATTCTGACATTTTAAAAACGATAAGATTTACTACTTATTACTTTGACTTTCGACTACTAAACGTTACTCCCTGATTTACATGTCAGTCATGTCTTGAGAAGTTTATGTAATATCCTAGCAGAGAGTCGATGTCTTTTCGGTGTACTTTCACAAAAATTTTAGATTAGTTTTTTTATCCATGAGGTCTCAACTCTCAACAATAAAAATCCGTCGGAATATGTTGAAAATTTTATGGGCAATTTGCATAAATAAATAAACTCCAAGGAGCCTACCCTACAGAATCAATATTTTCGTTTTTGTTTAGTCTGATAAAAAATGTTTTCTATATATCGAAATGCTATCTTAGATTTATGTAAATTCCAACAGATTTCAATCCTTGAGATCTTATAGATGTGTTAATCAAGAGAAAAATTCTAATGCTTTTGGTTCAACCCATTATCTGCTGGACTACAATATCTTCCATACTATATGAGTCATTCTTCAAACTTGGGATCGTATTTTGGCAGTGTGGCTACTTTCTGGAAGAGTAATTGAAATAGAAGCATTTTTGCTTATTTACTCAGATAGATGATCGAGTCAGGAAACTCAATGTGAGATTTACTTCTATTGTTTTCTATTTATCATTACCTATGCTTTTTTCGATCTATCGATTGTTTTACTATTTCAATTTCTACAGAAATCTAATTAAAAAGTATTAAGAATACATAGTTAAAATTGATCAGAGTTAGTGCAATTCAATATCAGTGTGCGGTGCCAACTATAAAAAAATACATGCATATTAACATTTTGACCATTTCTAAAGTGAGCATTATGCATGTTCATATTGAATGTATATATTTAATTGTTGATGTTTAAAAATGCAATAGGTTATAGAAAATATAAAGAATTTTATCAGTGACGTTTGTATAAGTCACTAAACTATCTATGGAGTAGATGTCGATGATATGAACTGAACAGTGGCCACTGGTATGTTATGCACTAATTCATTATGCTGCTTGTCTAATTACAATATTTATTTATTTATTGGTAAACGGAAACTATTAACTATTGTAAATAAATAACTTTATACATGTACTATTCAAGAGGTTGACTTTAATTTTAGTATAGAATATGATTTACCTGAATATTTTTAGTTTACCCCTTTGATTTTTTTCTCTAAAAACAATTGCGCGAAAAATAATGTGCTTTTGACTTGAACTTGATACAAATGTCCCCTTTGGTATGGAAGTGTCTTAGTGTGACATAGGAAAAGATTTTCCAAAGATACAAGTCATACCGCATTTTTAAGATGGCAGCCAAAGTGGTGATTAAATCTATTTTTCCGATGCTGAAAAATATTGGTGAATAAAATTTGATTCCATTTATGTCTTACGTTTATTAGAAAAATGTTTTCAATTTTATTAAATATTGTGCTACTTTCAAATAATATTTTACTTATAAAATACATAACTTTAATATAAGAACTCATATACTTTTTACAATTTTTTTTCTGTAACTGTTTGGACCACGCCAATGTTTCTAATTACTTGTAATTAACAGAAGTCAGTTGTAGAAATTTAACGTAAATCGAAGCATTTTTTAAAGAATGTTTTTCATTTTGGAAAAAAATACATTGAATCACCACTTTGGCCGACGGCAACCATCTTAAAAAATGCTATCGGACTGTGTCTTTAGGATTTTTTTCTATGACCCTAATGAACTTCCATACCAAAGGGAACTTTTGCATCACGAGGTGAAGTCCTACACTAAAATATTATTCCATAAAAGATTCTATAACGTAAGATTATAATAAATTTGGTTGAAGTTCATTTATATTGCTTTTTTAAAACATGTTGGTAATTGTGCTAAAATGAACTAGTCGGTGAACTTGAGGGAAAGAACTAATTTGTGAGATCAGCAGCAATAACGGTCTCACATTGTTCTTATATGTTTTAATTTCTTGCTTGAAACAAAATCTAACGTTGATATGTATGTCTGTTACCAGAACTCTCCAAATATGTTTAATCCCACTTTAATATCTTAGCTTGTTTGAGAATGTATTAGGAATTGTCTTTCCAGTCCTGCTCCATTTAAGTACAAAATTATATTAAATAAACTTGCATTTTGATAATCGAACTTCCGACAAATTCAATAGAGAGAAAACATTAAAAGAGATCGCTAATTTATATCTTACTCGTAGTTTTCACATTTTCATGTAATTTTGTTTCTGGAATTCTTGTTTATTTATACATACAAACGTATTTTTCTTAATTTTTGTTCTGCTTATTTATATTTTGATGAAATTTTCAACGATATTGGTTAAAACATTTCGGTCAGCAAAGGAATATTTCTATCGAATTTTAAGACAAATATTTCAGTGATATATCTACCTTATTTTTGAAAAAAAATCACAAATAATACCCGTTCATTAGGGTGTCACATTAAATGTATTAATTTGTGTTTGGGATAGTTTTATATCCCAACATTAGGAATTACTTCCTCCCTTGGATGGATTGGGCTGAAAGTTGATGCATAGGTACCTTTTAAAAACCGAACAGTCGTCAGGATAGAGGCCAATTTGAAAGACGTCTTCCGGTTCAAAATATTTTTAATTTATCCGATTTCAAATTTGGTGTGTTTTTGAAAATCGATATTTTTGGCGAAAATCACATGCTCAAATGTGAGATTTAGAATTTAGGCCGGCATTGGCAACAAAGTAGGTATTTAAAAAATGAATGTTTTATTTTATGCTTCTTACCAGTGATGAGCAGCTATTGGAACATACCTGAGCAAGGGTGACGTGTCTTCCCCCGAAATTAAAAAAAGGGGGTCAAGGCAGAAAAATGGGAGAGGGAGAAGAAAAAAAGGGGGTAGAAAAACGAGAGGGTGAAAGGGGGAGCAAAAAAGAAGAAAAGGGGGAGGGGTAGCATTTATTCTTTGCCCTAATAGAGCATGAATTGATTGATTGCTCAACTTAGTCCGTTCTGTTAATTGTGGTTTGTATTTCAGATACATGTATTTCGTATAATACTCGTATGTATGGAATATGCTGGATCTGAATTTCGTATTTTCGGGCAATTCATAATCTGGTGTGATTTCTATCCAGCTTGACTGAAAAAAGTCAATGATCCCATTCTTTTCTTGGTGAATCAATTTTAGCTAGCTTTGAAGTTGGAACTGAAGCGTCCTGAATATCTGGACAGTCTCGTTTTCTGGTGAAAATATATTTATTTATTAGAATTGTTGCAATTAAATTATCAGCATTGTCAATACAATCAGATGAAGTAACACCAAGTTCACAATGCAAACCATTGTCATTTGAAAACAAAGAGTTGTTGTTACCTTCCAAAACAATGTCATTTGAAAAAGA
>JAUYWI010123816.1:0-10198 GCA_034780595.1 Parotoplana pacifica | reverse complement strand
GAAGATGTATCATCGCTATTTCAACCCTGTTGGAAGATCACTTTGGGAAGATATTTGGGAAGATTTGGCGTAAGAGTCATAGAAATAGACTACTAGCATTAGGGCACAGAATAATCATTTTTACTCTATGCATTAGGGTTAGCTTCTCTAGAATGAACATTTATTTTATTTATCAAGTGGCACCAAAAGGTAAGAGTTTCACCGCTATTGAAATCAGTAAAATCTCTATATAGCAGCGTGATTATTTCAACCACTGGGACAGACAAGAGAAATCGTTACCGCTCTGCCGTATAGCATAGAATTAATAGAGACACTAAAATTTTAAATTGTCAATTAAATTTTATCTTAGAGCATTAGAACCGAAATCTTTTGAAATCAAAAATATAATCATTTTGTTATCTCAAATTACTGCAGAGATGTTTCTGTCAAAGTTGAAATCAAGTCTATTAAGAGTCAGCTTGGTGCCATGCTAATATAGAATGTTCGTCTTAACCCTTCGCTGATGTCCCTAACCTTCATGTCCAAATTCGATAGTGTAACTTAGGCCCCCACATGCACGTTAAAGTGTAGGCTCGCCCTAATCATCCAAAAACCTCAATACCAATTAACAAATATTTTTATAAAAATTTGTGACTCCGTTTTTGGACTTTTATTACTTCGTAGAGACTATTCTACTGCACCAATTTTTATTTCTCTTGTTGTTTGATGTAAATGGCACCCTTGTCAAAATCGTAGTTGCTGATGTGGGATTTGCCCCCACATCCCCGTCAAATGTACAGATTACGGCAACAATTTAAAATGGTTTTAGAAAAATTAAATTTTGTGACTTAGTTTCTCCACATATGAGTGACTCGTAGAGTTAAAATTTGAATTTTAGCCCTACACCCCCGTAAAAATGTGGCTGAAAGACTTGGACTTAATAAGATCGATGCACACTCCTTTGGATATCACTAAAGTCTTTGAGTTAACCCTCTCTTTAAAAATGTTTCCAAGAAATAAAGGAAGAAAAAATATGAATTTTAGACCATAGAGATGGTCAAATGAATGAAAAACAAAAAGGACCATGGACTGAAAATAATAGTTATTAGATCATTTTATGGTTAAATGAATAAAATTATTCTTTTCTATTTGTTATAATCATAGAAATAGACTTGTTTTACTTCGTGGGAAAGCGAAGCAGTCTATTTCTATGGTTATAATTGATTCAGCTACATTATCCCTTTAAAACTTTTGGTTTATCCACAGATAATTTTTTACAAATTTGAATTTAGTAGTTTAAATCATTACAATAAGACAGTAGGACCTAGGTATTTCATATTAAATCTGTTTATGAGTTTACACAGAATAGATGTTTAGTTAGGTTTAGTAATTAATTAAATGTGTGCATGTACAATGAAAAAATAAAAACCTACATCCAGAATTTGTCTTATTGATTGTAGCTGGACGTCTCAAAGTCACCACGCAATTGTTTTCGTTCCTTGTAGCTGGCCCAGATGCATTTGTTGATGCGCTTGATGCAGAAGTTGCTGCCATCGTATTAGTCAATTTAATCTGACTAACAGATCGGTGATTGGTTACTCTCATCAACGGGTTCTCATTGGACTTAATTGGGCTACTAGGGGTGGTTACTATAGTTACCGGAGAAACAACATGTTTCGTGACTTCTTTGGAAAGATCGGTGGATCGCCTCCTCAGCTGAACATTCTTGGTTGCAGTATAATTGACCCCAGTACTATTATTTGGGGGAGTTGACGTGGTTTGCGCTGTTGTAGCGGTAGTGTTCAAATGAGGACGAACTGAGGTTGGCTTAAAATGAGCAGCTAAGGCCAGAACCAGACGCATTATCGATTTGATATCTCCATTCACGATATCTAAAAAATATATAAAAACAGTCTGGTATATTGGAAATAAAGCCTTCAGATGTAACTTACACTTTTGTAGCAGTCCCATGTCAAAGTCATTGACAAAAATCTACAATCGAATTGAATCATCTCATATTGTGTACATAATTAACATGTCGAAAATTAACATGATTTCAATATAATTTTAAAAAAATATTCCCTTACTAAAATAACTAAACGTTCAACTTCTTCGTCGAGAGTCACCAAATACAGATTACAGAAGCACACAAAATCTGTTCTAACTAAAATGAAGACAAGACTCACATCCTCCACCAAACACAATATTGAGGAATGCATCTCCTACACTCTCAGAAGTCGAACTGTTTGGAGGTCCACTGTTGTCCTGGCCCTGTTAAGATAACTTTGAGGTGCCAATTAATAGACGGCATCATTAGCTAATTTTATAACTTCAGCCAAAGTTGACCGACATGCAGAGGAAGGAAGGAATAAATGGTCATCAAATTTTACTTATCTGGATAGACATAGTTAAATGTGGTTAAAATAAAAAATTATACCGATTTCTATGGTTCACTAATAGTAAAACCATAGATATCAAACTCAGGATTTTTTAGACCTAGGTAATCTCAACTTTGTTTATATTGTTCAAGAGTTTCATCTTTCTGCATCGTCACTTTTTTCATTTTTTCTCAATATAAATTTGCATGTGTGCTATACAAAATCCCAATAGATAATGATCATCTCATTTATACAAGCACAAAGTTTACGAAAGAATCAATAAAATAACAATCTCGCACTAATTAATATCAATATGAGTAGTCTGGCAACAGGTTGTTTTCTGAAATAAACACATAAAATTTGGGGATAATAAAGCCTGTCAATAGCAAATTTATGAGCAGATAGTTGTAGAGGCAATTGGCAGCCAAGTTGGTGAGCCGATGTTTTGTACTTTATAGCACCATTATAACAGGTTAGTTAATCAATAAGTCTGAAAGTTAGTTGGCAATAGCAAAAAGATAATAATAATGCTAATAGGTACCTCGGCTCATATCGCATTATTTATGCAATACTTAACACTTTTTATCCACAATAAAGTAGTAGATCATGTTACCTAGTACCTACTTATTCCCAAAATATGATAAAAACTGAAAAGTAAGGAGTCGTGTTTTTATGATTCATATAAAAAACATAGGAGCATGTCTTATACAAAAAGTGTGTGTATATACTTACTTAGTTGTAGGTACATACAATTGACTGATATATGTTGGGCTAATAAACGGTTTAAATTTAATAAACAAAAGCAATTGTACTAAAAAAATATACCAAGAAAGTACACTAAGTCATCATTGAAAACCTTACTGATAATGGCCCAAAACCATAGATTTTAAAACATCTACCAAGACTAGGGAACGCTCCATGATCTAATTCTACATCCACAAAACTTGAAATCGCAGTCAGCATAAAAACCGGCTGATTTCCTGAACAACCAATAGATCAACATAGCCAATATCATCGTCAGATCCTATATCCAAAAGAATTCATATGCTCTTAATGCTACAATCCTGGTGAAGGAGATCTTCGACAAAAGAACGCTCCAAAAATAAACAGCCACCAAAACTTTGTAGCTATTACAGAATTTCAAGACAAGCAACCATAGATATAAATATAGAAGTACAAGGAAGAGGGATAAATTCGAAAAGAGAACATATCACCAGAATCTGATTGGCAATAGAAACCGCAACTAATAGTCATAAAATATGTGATATTCATGTGACATGCGATAAATTATTCCGAGATATTATTTTCAACTACCAAACCTGCTTATGAAACATGAATTACATAAAAGACTTTGAATTCAAGTCTATGTCTACAAAACTAAAGCATCAAGAAATTTAGCATGTTAACGACAATGTTAAGCGAAGACATTCTTTGATGCGAAAATGGAGGGATCGGATTGTGTTACCGATGTATACAGCTGAACAGTGTCTGCATTTCATCTCCTTGCAAATTACAAGGAGGCGTGTTTTTTTATCGGAGAGCTTAACGAAGACAAATTGTTTCTGCGAAATACTGATTTGATCTTGCTATTAATTTCATCACTAAAGAAGGGCACCTTAAAGTAAAAGTACTCCTGGGATGGTTGATGGAAACGTCTGTTTCTTCTCTTAACCTTTCAAATTGTTTTAGTAAGAAAATGTGATGGGTAGCCATTGAGCGATAAGACATTATTGGAGGCAGTTGTATTTGTAATTTTGGTATTATTGTCAGAGAATCTTTTTGTGATACGCTGATATTCGTTAGCAACAATGGCGGTTTTGGTAAAAATCGGTAAGGCGAATCGGTAGTGAGTACATAGATTCTTTTTGACGACTTCCTGTAGAATTCGAGAAATCAAATAAACTTAGCCAATGTTCACGATTGAGATGTTTGACTTCAAAATTGATTGCTGGGTGTTGACGGTTTATTACCTCTAGGACATGTGAAGCTTCTTTGTAGTTAACAGTATGAAGATATTATCTACGTATCTTCTGTAAATATCTGTATGATGAAGACTTGAGAGTTTAATTTTTCAACTTTATTCAAAAACAGAATTAGTAGAATACCTGAAACACTGCTGGCCATTACCAAACCTGATCGCTGTTTTTTAAATTGTAAACCAAAAGAGAATAACTTAAAGTAGTCTAAGACATAATGTATTTGTAGACTACAAAGATTAAAGTGATTTAGACCGGATATTCACTGACCACTTCCAATGATTCATGAGGATGGATACAAGTGTATAGGGCTGTCACATCAAGAAAGGATAAGGCGTGGAAATAAGATCGGCCAGTAAACGATAGCTATTTTCAAGATGTGCCGTAACTAAACTACTTAACTAATATAATTTAATATGTATGGATACAACATATTATTGATTGTGTAAAGTTTTTGCATAGGACTTGGCTTCAAGTTTGGGAAAATTTAAACAGTCTCTATATTACAGAGTAATTATTTATTACTCTATGCACTATATCATAGTGTAATAAATGATTATTCTGTGCTCTATATAATATTTGTTAGTCTATGTGCTATGGACAAATAGCTTTTCAAAAACGATAAGTGGGTACTCTATGTTTACTGCAGAGATATTATAAGAAAATTATAGATTTATAAAAACAATTGTTTAACTTTAGATTGACTTTTATGTACATAGTGATGTTCAGTTACCTAATTAAATCCCAATTCTTTTCGATAGAATATATCTAATTAATTATCAAATCCAAAATCCAATCAATTTTATCCAGAAATTTATTATTGAAAGATGAAAGATACAACTAAAATCATTGTCGCAGATATTTTGGCTGGTGCATCCAGTGGAATTGTAGGTCTAGCAATTGGTTATCCATTAGATACTATAAAGACTATAGTACAAAAATCAGACAAGAAAATAAGCCTTATAGAGGTCTATCGGCATTCCAAACAAGCAAATCAAGGAAGCAGAATAAAGGGTTTAACACGTGGATTGTCTATTCCAGTCTTTTCTTATTCTTTAATTGGAGCTACGACATTTGGATTATTTAATGGACTCGAACGTACGTTCAATAAAAAGAAAGATAACCAAACATTAATAATATCATTCGGTATGGTTGCTGGCGCAGCACAATTTATACTCTCTTGCCCTGTTGAAAATATCAAAGTCCAAATGCAGATTAATGCCGTTAATAGCATCACAAACATGCCGACGACGTCAAAAACCGGTATTGTAACAACTACCATAAGGAACATCTACCAAGAAGGGGGTTGGAGAGGATTTTATCGTGGTGCAGTTGCACATGCGTGTCGAGATATACCAGGATTTGCTGCTTATTTTAGTGTGTATGAAGTACTAATGAAAAAGGTAAATAGAGCTAACAAAGAGGTTTCTCCTGAATATAGAACTATTCATAATTTTTGTTGTATGGCCATTTCTGGTGGATTAAGTGGTATTGCTTCTTGGGTGATATCGTTCCCCTTTGACGTTATCAAAACAAGACAACAATCAGGAGTAGATAAAACAATACTAGATTCACTACGACATTTCAAAGTAGTTGGACTTCTATCTATGTTTAGTGGATTAGCAATAACCCTTTCACGTTCTTTCTTGGTAGACTCTTCAATGTTTGCATCCAATTATTATTTTACAGACACATTTCAACGTTTTGTAAAATAGTGGAAGGCTCTACCGTAAACTGGGGTAATTCGGACCCACCGAGGTAATTCGGACCAAAAGTAAATTTCATATCTGAGTATTTTTAAAACCAAATATCTACTGTCAATTTATAAGTAGGATATCGCTGTTGTTAACTAGCTATAAATCTCATCTGTATGAAGGATGGACTGTGAGAGGTCCAGCTGGGACAAAGTACGCAAATACAAAATCAGGTTGATTTGAATCTGAAACGTAAAACATATGGTTTTTAGATTATTTTTATTCTAAGAGTTAAGAGACGACCTGGACAACCTCGCAAATCATTTCAGTCCCAAAGTGGCTAAATGAACAATGTTTATTTCTGTACATTGCGACCAAATGCAATACACTTTGCGCAGCCCATAGACGTTGCAGTATTCAAAATCTTTCAAAACATTTTGACGGATAATCATGGACAATTTTCAAAAAGAAAGTCGACATAGGTGTACTTCGAAAAACAATTTTCCACATTCGGTTGAAATAGCTTTGGAAAAAGATCCAATCAACAGCTACAGGTAATTTAAAGTCAATCTTTGGTGCCTGTGGCCTTTTCCCCGAAATCCTGAACAGCCAACGAAGTATCTGCCTGGCGAAAAAGATGGAATCTGCCGAGATAAGAATAACATTGGATGCAGTGCTAATATACATTTTGACGAATAATAGGGGAATAGGTGCATCCTCAAGAGGAAGAGGAGTCAAATTTGTCCCTGTTAGGCAAATTCATGGTCAGGCCCCTCATATTCAAAAGTCGTCGCTATCCAGTCTAAGAAAGGTCAGGGAAAAAATCCTTCTGTGCCATCTTCCGAAGAGGAAGCGATTCATGCAAAGGTGATCACATAAATTTCAAAGAATTGAATGGTCCAGAATGTCTTCGCTGCCTTGCTTGCATGAAGTAAAACTATGAGTCATACAATGGTGGCAGTGTTAACGTATTTTTCCGTTGTGTAAATTGTTAGGTAAAAGTTTAAAACTCCTCTATAAGCTACTGAAACTTTTAAAATACCTATTATTTATGGTTTAACAACCTTTAAATTTGCTTTTCATATCTGGCTCGAATTACCATTTTTAGATTAATAAATTGATGTTTCCTTAAATTGCTAGTAGTTTTTTTTCTATTTATAATTGTGTAATAATAGATCATTTGCGGTTCATAATTTTTAAAATCCAAAACAATCATAAAAATGGTCAGAATTACCACAGTTTACGGTATATTCTGATATATAGATAAACCATTATAGATTCAATATGACAATTCAGAGCAGCTTCACTTCAATCTACGAGTAGAGTATGTTTAGTGGACTCGTAATAACCCTTTCACATTCTTTCTTGGTTAAATCTTTATATCCTATTATTATTTTACAGACACATTTCAACGTTTAATGGAAAGACGTTGAAATGTTATTGTAAAAATACACATTATAATTTGTATTCAGTTTACAATTTTTAATCATTTTAACAAAACCAAGCTTCAAAGCGTAAACTGTTAAAATTTCAACATAATCCATTTTCTGATACTTTCAAAAAATTTGTTAAAAGAAAAAAGAACTAGGTAAGTTTACTTCAAGACCAATTGTTAGGATATCTCATGATATTTAGTGATTTACAAAATCCATTAAATTTTCAGAATTATGACATAAGTTTTTCAGATTAGTTTTCCTTAACATTTGTTTAGTGGATGGAGTAGGTAAAGTTCAAATTTGGGTTAATAGAACAAAATTTATTTCTGGGATTCCATGGTGTCATTGTCCCTTATTATTTTGCACTAAAAATTATAGAAAAATCTTTCTAAAATATACAAATAGGAAATTATTGTTTGAAAAAGTAAGTATCTTCTTTTTAATGGGAAAGGGATCTTTAAAAAAACATTCAAAAAATTAATTGTACAGTAATGAAACCTCAAACAAAAGAAGAAACATAACATCCGATTCTATATAATTTAAATATAAGACTAAAGTTTTACATAACCATTTTACTATTAAAGTAAATCAACTTAAGGTTTGCAATCAGTAAATGATAAATCATATGCTATACATACGTCCACGGTGCAAAGACTACAAAACTGACATGAAATTTTGTCTATCATTACCAGTGTTTATTTTCAATCAATATCGATACAATCATACAGTTTCATAGTGAAATAAGAGATTTAGTAAAGTATTATTTAACGTAATCCTTCGATTCAATATATTATTATTATTTCGAAACCTTATCAATTAAAAAAATATATAAACCAACAACTGCTCATACACAAAAAGAGAATAAGAGAAACATATGTGAAAGCTGGAAAACACAATAATCTTTAGTATATCAATCGAATGTTGTTGTCTAAAAGTCTATTCAATTATTGTAGTTTATTCTTTAATTTATTATAAAATATGATTCATTTTCATTTAATTGTTTTTTTAAAGGAATTTATTTTTATTTACATTAAATAAATTATCAATTAATACAGCTATTCTCTTCTTATGACATTTAGGTGGGGTCGCCGGTGCGGATCATTTTCCCCCACTTCTTGCGGTCCATTGAATCATCCTCTCTGACTCCCACCTCCATAGTTTCACGAATGAAGTCTTCCCATTTCTTTTTGGGTCTTCCACGCCTCCTCTTCCTCACCTTCATCTTTCTGACTTTTCTACTCACATAGTCCACCTCTCTTCTCACCGCATGTCCTAACCACCGGAGCCTCACCTCCCTTAGTTTTCAATTCTCCAATAGTCATCCTCTCATTTTGTCAATTCTCTGCCACCTGCATCTTTTCTTCCTGCCCTTTAGTAGTTAGTCACAGTATCTATCCCATACAGCATAGCTAATCTCACTATTTTCTTATACATTTTACCTTTCACCTTGTCTGGTACTTTTTCTGCCACATATAATACCAATTATCCTTTTCCATGCACTCCATCAACTTGTATCCGTTTATTCACCTCTTTCTCAGATCTACCATCTGCCATGTCCGTTAATATATATATGTGCCAAAATTCATTGAAATCTGCTGAAACTTTACTGACTTTGTGCCTGCTCTCAATCTCAAAAATTCCGTTTTCTGCCTGCTAATTCGCATTCCTCCGTGCTCCATATTTCTAGTCTATCCTCTAATAAGTTATCTTGTATTAATGTACTAATGGACTAATGTACAAATGGATATATGTTCTGTACGATCTTGAATAAAACAATTAACCAAACAGAACAATAATTTTGTTGCTTTTAAGATAGAAAAAAATCAAATTATCTACAGTCACCCTATTTGTTCTAATAATATTTTTCTCTGAAAATAACATTAAATCAACAATGACTGCTTGTGTCACTTAAATATTGTCTGGGATATAAAATTGGATGATGAAAAGACAACACATGAAACTTGATTTCGAGCATCAAAACAACTTATTGTGTGATGTAACACAGAGAATTGATCTTGGAACGTAAGTACCTAAGATAGTGCGTTTTGTATGAGTTCAAATACAATGTTTATAAAATTTAGATTTGGATTTAAAACTTTTAAATAAATTTTAGTAGTCATCGTGGAAAAACACAAGGCGTAGTGCTAATTTACAAAGTATGACAATTGTGTAGGTGATAAAATAATGTTTAACCCTTGGCGGATAAAGCCCTAAGTGTTTTCGAAATTGTTTAAAAACAACTGAATCAAGCCCAAGAGATAGATTCCGATACCAAATTGACTTCATACAGAAATAGCACCGATGAGCGGACTGTGACAGCGATCACAACCTTGTCATGATAAAAACAAATCTGAAATTCAAGAAAATCAAAGAGAAACAACCAAAAAAATGAAACTTGGAAAAATTGAAGAATTATCGCATTGAAACCAACTACGCAAATCAAGTTGAACAACAGTTAAACAATATCAATCACGAAAATGTGAACATTAAATGATACCAACTGAAAGCAATAATATGAACATCTGCTGAAGCCAATATAGGATAGATCAGAAAAATCGCACAACTATTCTTTATCTGATATGCTACCAACTAAAAAGTCATAGATTTATCCAAAGTCAGAAATTGAGGTTCACTGTGTTATTTGTTTAGCGTACTCTAGATATTGACAGTAATCCATTTTATCACCAAACAAATAAAGATAGATTTTGTAATAATTGTCAAATTGTTACACAACA
>JAUYWI010123805.1:0-10199 GCA_034780595.1 Parotoplana pacifica | reverse complement strand
GTCAAGTATGGAGAAGGACCATCGCAGAAGTCACCAGGGGTCGTACTCGACTCGACGGCACAAGGTAACAAGGTAAGGTGTGTGCTAGGGACATTAGAGCTATCTTAGATATTTAGGGCGCTGTGAGGTCATAACTGAAAATACAAAATTTGGGCATGGGTACTCTAAAGATCAAGCACCATACATTTGCAACTACAGTCAAATGAATCAGTTTTACATTGTAAAACAACCCCCCGTCTCGTTTTTATTTTTTTCTCATCATTTCCCGCAAACATTTTTGAATGTCTTTTTAACTCAAAGACCGTAACACCGAGAATGCAAAAATTAGGTGCTAATTATAGAAAACCCTTAAAACTGCTCCCCAAATGTTTCTGAGATTTAGCGAAACTACTTACATTTTGTACAATTCCAGGAAAACACTTTTTCGGCCATAAAACTGCCAAAATGGACACTTTCTAGTTATTGTACGGCATTCGCGCTGTGGTTACCCCACCAATTCGAGTACGCACATCTAATAAAAGAAGAATGAATATTGACAATACATGCAGTACAACATCCTCTACGAAGCGTTTAAAGTTTCAACTTCGATTATCAAACTTTTATATGTTCGAATATTACCCAAACGAATCCGCGTTTGAGATAACTAGAGAGTGTATGTTTTTGCTACCCACGATGCAAAAATGAGTGTGTATAGTATTTATTTGACTATCACAATGCAACCAAAAAGTGGGATTTTGTATCTGGGTTACTAGGGCCAGCCACAACATTATACAATCTTGACTTGGCTGCTGCAGACATCAGAGTCATAACAGCCGCACATAGTCGAAAGACAAAGGCACAACATTCTATTTTATTAAAACTGTTTATCAATATATGCAATAATCTATTGGCATATTTGACGGGGGTGTGGGGGGCAGAACCCCCATCAGTACATGATTTGGAACACCAAACAACAAGCAAAAGAGAAATTGTTGCTGCCGAATTGCCACTACGAAATAGTAAATTTCGAATAATGGAATCACAAAATTCGATTTGTATAATATTTTTCAGTTAGTATCGAAGTTTTTAGAAAATTTACAGTTTCTAAAATTGCGCCTGTTGGACACGGGTGATTAAGTCGCAAGCCTCTACTTTTCCAAATTGAACATTGGTGTGTTATGGGACATTAAATTTGCTTTCAGTGCCGTAATCAGCTTACATTGAAATAGTTTACCTAACCCACAACTTCTGAAAAATCGGATTTGGACATGATTCTTAAGAAGGGGGGGGACGTAATTGACAATATACAATTTAGATATGGATACTGGGGTTTCAAGCAGCCAACACTTGAAACTACGCTCAAATGAATACGTTTTACATTATTAAACAATCACCCGTCTAGTTTATTTGTGAAAATATTTTTAAATTTTTTTTAAAAAGTCTATTAACGTTTTATTTTATCGAAATTAATTTTGAAAAGAATGTTTTTCAAGAAGGGCATATTCAATACGAATTGTGACTCGATACATCTCAAAGTTAGTCTACGTACCAAATTTCATTAAAATGGTAAATGATAAACCAAGAAATCGGTCAAAATTTATAGTTCATAATATATGATCTGTAGTTTTATTACCAGTATGTACCTACTCTAGTTGAATGATGTTGTACTCGATGTTGTATGATAGCATGTAAGCTTGTTGGCAGTGTGCTTTCATGTTTTCTGGACGTCAACTGGGGTTCCCTGCTTTATCATACTGAGTCTGGTCCTCAATCCCAGTTCTTTTTCTGCGGAGACGTGTGATGACACGACCGTAGCTTCTATTGTGGTGCTACAGTGTCTCCTGAGATATCTTCGGATATGAGTAGATCATCACAGCCACAGGCAAGCCTGACCAGCACATTTTTTATGAGGTTTGATGTGCGCTGGTTCGGGAGAAAGTATCACTAGCTGTGTTAGTAGTTGAGATAGAGTGAGCCGTCTAAGTTAAATGGTATTGATCCCCCCTTTAATTTGTTTTTAACTAAGACAAAGGAGTAATTTGATTTTAAAATTCAATGCCACCCCTCTTGAGCTATACCAGTACTGATTTGCAACACCAACAACTCTAGTCATATGCATTTATTTGTGTTTTTTATAAATTTAGTGCTAATTAGTTTTCTAGAGCTTAGCATTCTCTCATGGAAAAACTACATCTACTTATTGATTCTGCTTCGCTACATATTGACTTGAGGATATAATTTTTATTTCTTGCTTTGTTGATGCAAATATGAATATGTTTTTAATATTTCGTCATTCGTTTGCTTATAAAGAGCACTTATTATACACCTATACACTCAGGTGGTACAGCAAAACTGCCTACTGTTGCTATTGTAATAGGGATGATAATATACCTGTGTAATAAATTTGATAGTCTTATTATTTGATTTTGTTATCTGAATCATAATTAAGCAATATTAACAGGTTATATTGCTGTAACATTATACCTACATATATGCCTAATATTAAGGATAATTTCTAAATAATGTTTAATCTGTTATGTGCGCTATATTATTTTCTATTTATACCATAGTCAGCTAGATAATAGTTAGATCCGTCTATGTTTTACTCATATATGTACGAGTAAGGTTTAATCAGTATATCTTTTAGCTGTTGTTATTAACGAATTATTTCCTAAACTCAACAGTAAAACCTAGTTTTTTATGCGTAGTACTGATACAATAACTACTTAAATAATATCAATCGTTTAAATAAAACTTATATTAGGTACAAGAAGTAGCTAAATTTGAAACCTAAATAGTTGTTTCTATTTTGGGGGAAATTGTTGAAATTCAAGTCTAATAGTATTATGCAAATGTCTGTAATGTTAAAGACCTAATCAATACTATTTTCTATTTGTGAAATCATTGATTTACTTTGGATTTTGAATTTATTGTGTGGACAGTCAATCAAGATTAGATGAATTAAAAGGTAGACGAAAATGACTTTAATTTATATAAAATTTATAACTGTACTTTTATAATTAACTCTATTGCCATGAAATATAAAATACGTGCTACTTGTATAAAATTAATTAAGATGAGGATAAACTTTTAAATTTAATTAATTTATTTCTTCACACAGTTAAATAGGAAACTTTATTGGGATCTATTTAAAAAAAATTAAAGTTAGTTTTTTTCTAATAAGGATATTCAATTGGCGTTTATATCAATACTACTTACAGATCCTATATTTGTGTATATAGTTTTATTTTTATGTTTTAGGGTCAAGAGATGCAACTAATAAATAAATTATAAAATTATAAAATTCTGTTGGGGCTGTAATATTGAAAAAAGTTTAAATATATGTAATCAGATTTCAAATATAAGTCTGAAAATCACTTGATCTAAATCTGTTGCACTCGTACAAAAAACTAAAATGGTTGTAACCGAACATTTATAGAGATATTTGAATTTAAATGTGTATCATTTGGGTCAAGTAACTGAACACAGTCATTGTGTACATTTTCTTCCTGAAATCAAAAACTGATGAAATTGTTTCTTATTCGGTAACATATTGCCACTTTTTCTTAAACTGATTTTTTTTGGTGCACAGGGCATATCGTAAGATCTAAAATTCGTGATAACTGATTTATAATGGGCGATTTATTTTAAAATAGTAATTAATACTTCAAAAATTTTAAAAGGGATTATAGGTGTTATTTTTCTTTTTTTAAATACTTTACTTTTTTCATTCCTACCTGCTTAGGTAATAAAGGGGGAGCCCAGTATAGTTTCGTTAATATTGCTGCCCCAAAGGTTTGACTATTAAAGTCTACCATGGAATAGGACGTTTTAAGTTGCACTTTTCAACAAAAAATTTTGTTAGAATTTACTCCTTCGGAAATACATTTAATATTTTCCCATAAATTGACTATGTTGCAGGTTACTATTGTCTTAAAAACAATGACATTTCACCGGCAGACTGTGGATCGTCACCCTTTTTCGGAAAGTCTCCTCAATCTGCCGGACTTAAGCTGACTGTTCCTGACAACTATGCTGTTCTCAGACCAAATAATCACCGCTCTCTACCTAGGTCGTCACGTAGCGCCGATTGTCCCTGTGATGTCACGCCTATACCAGCTGTGTCCGTGACCACACAGCAACAATCAGAGAAGAGTTCGGGTTCGCTCCCATCCACCAGTCTCAAGAGGCTTATGTTAAAAAAAAAGTCGGGAAGGTGAGTTACAATGAAATATCATTTTTCATGGTTCTAATGGACAGCGAATCAGCAGATATAGTTTCAAATGTGATCATTATTTATTCCATTTAACTTAAAATAAATGTTTAAATCTTGAAATGATTTTTCTATGAACTATGTATCACAGATTGGAAAAGTAGAAAACCTTTTCTACAGTATGTGTCTGTGATCTTAAGAATTGTTTTTTATGAATAAGTAAGTACCTAGTCTGAGTATTAATTAAGCTTAGGCATTGTATTCTTATGGTAGTTAATGGAAACCACATTAGATTATATTGGCACATGAAAAGTATTAGTTTTCTTGAGTATTTAAGTAAGCAGTTACTGTAATCTGACCACAACTTTTCCGATAATGTTTGTTATCAGTGAATTTAATATCTTATATGAATAGTTTACTTGTCACAGGAAACTTTTAGATTGTTGATCATTTTTTGCATTTACAGCCCCTATTCTGTATCTGGACCAGATAAACTATATTACTAGTAATATATTTTCTCTGATCTGGGTAACAGGATTATTGTCAAGTAGCAGCGAATATAGTATGGTATTTTTCTAATACCTGACCGTATGTATGTATACTGTATATTTTTAGGTCATTTGTACGTGATTCAGCACGGTAAAGATTATTTTATTAATATCTGTTTGCTCTAATTGTTTATCTACGACCAAATCAAATGTTTTGTTTTATTTTGCAAGAAATAATCAAAATCTTTTACTTTGAAAGGACTATTTTTATACATTTTACTGGATTTTTAATTTAAACTTACTTTATAATTTTGGAATTAAAATTTGTTTTAGTGTCTGAGAATATAGATACGCTTTTAAAAAAACTACAGTTTCTTGACTGTTTAAAAGCTACACAATTTTGTGCACGTCGACTAAAAGTAGTTCATAAAGCATGACACAGCCGGCAGTATAGTTGGTTATTTTTATAAAATTGTTTTTTTAATTTAAACTGAATAATATCTACATCACGTACATGTCCTTGTTTGTCAATCATAATTTTGTATTTAGTGATTTTTTCGTTGATATAATATTATCTACATATTTGAGTGTGTTTATTACTATACATCTACAAATTGTGAATATTTATATCTTTTTTTAAATTCCACTTCTGTTTATTGATTCCTTCGTTATTAAAATCTGTGAATGCATTTTTTACGTTTTTAAATGTTAACAATTTTTATGTTGGAATGTTGAAGTTAATTTATTAATGCCATAAATAATTATTAAAATATTGTAATATTTTTTACTAACTATTAATATATTTTGTCATATTTTCCTTCATTGTTTGAAGAACATACGTTTATGGAACCCTAAAAATGTCTAGGAGAAGATGTAAATTAAAATTCTCAAGGTATAATGCTAACTGATTTTTGCTGTAACATACTTTGCTTATCATGCTTTCTAATATATTCATACTTTTAATCGTCGGTTTTGCGTGAATAATTTAAATTTTTGCTGTTTAGGGGAAGTACAAAACAAAAATTAGGGAAATGTAGAAATTGTTGATGAATTGATATTGTTTCAGGCATATCAGCGCTTTTCAATACGTAGGTCTACGAGAATCCTAATTGCAACCAAAATAAAATTTAGTGAAACACCCCCAATTAGTGATGGCAATTGTGAAACACCCCCAATTAGTGATGGCAATTGTGAAACATCTCCAATTATTGATAGGTATATTCTGATATCAGGCATTCTGATAATACGCTAACGCTACAATAGAGATGATTATAAAATCAAAACTAATAAGTTAAAATAAAAATGGTTGCACATAATTAATAACTTTTTTTTAAATGTCAAAACTTTGTCGTTCCATCTTGCTTCTTCTTGACCCAAAGATAAGATTCTCAATAAAACTTGGTGACTAAAAATATTCTATGTATTCAGAAACAAAAGTGGATGGTCAAAATGAAATTAATAATTTTCACCGTAACTAAAATTATACTTTTCAGATATTCCCTTGTATACCTGAAAAGTATATTTTTGCATGAATTAAAATGAAATACTGATGGTTCATTTAATGGTCAATATGTTTTTTAGGAGTGTTATTGAATTTACAGATTGGTCCATTCTCAGATTAAAAAACACATTCTTTAATGTCAACTTTTGATATAGTTTATTCAGTTTTTTCAGTTGAAAGTAATCATCCTGTACTTGTTCATTTTTAATTTTACATATATATTATTTTATTAGGACTAGTAACGTTTATTTAATGTTGAGGGATAACACTACCATTCAAAGCAATTTTAGCGTTGCGTAGGATACAAAAATAACGATATTGAATAATGTGCATCTACAAGTAATTTCGGATAATTAGCTTTAAGAAGTTTTTTTTTAAATTTTGATAAGCGTTCTTTTATTTCTAAAGGTTCTGAAATGACTTCATGTAATCTTTTCGCAAGTACCTAAGGAATATTTCTCAGTGTGTGACGAGGATGTTGTGATTTAAAAGATATTATAATATTTGCATCAGTTGGTAAAAGTATCCACATCATATACATCTTCATATGTAGCAACTGCAACTTCATTTACGGAGGTCAAACAAACATTAAATTTAGAAAACGTCTAGCACTACACAGACAACATCCAGACTCTCTAACCTATACAATTTTATACTGCAATGAACACTTTTATCATTGTTCCAAAGGATTTAGGGCTTTTACGCTTTTTCACTTAAAAGAATATTCACAATCAAAATTAAATTTTATAGAAGACTTCTTTATTAGATACCTTAAACCAGAACTAAATAGATAACTTCTCAAAACCTTAATAGAGTGATTCATAAATTTTCATGTTTCTTTTTTATTAATTATTCTATGTAATGTACTTAATCAGCTGATAATAGATCAGTTTTTGTAAATTTTAAATGTGGAGTGTCATTAATATTACTACCAAGAAAGTTGAAAGTAAAGATGTACAAAACAGTGATAAGACCAGAAATTCTTTATGGAGCAGAATGCTGGAGAATAGGGAGGAATGTGGAGAAGATCCTGTAGACGACTGAAATGAGAAGGCTGAGAAGGATTAAGGGTGTTATGCTATATGATAGAATACAGAGTGAAGAAATTAGAAAAGAACTGAAAGTTATAAATATTATAGAGAAGATTAGAGATAGACCAGGTTAAGGTGGCATGGGCATGTAGCTAGAATGGACGAGATTTACACTGTGAAGAAGGTACTGAACAGCGAGGTAGAAGAAACAAGATGTAGAGGCAAACTGAGGAGAAAATGGAGACAAGAAGTGGAGAAAGACATGCAAGATCGAGAGCTCAGTGAAGCAGATATACAGAACAGAGGTTATTGGAGAAGGAGAATTCAGGCCACCGACCCCATCTAATAATAATTATTTGAAAATACAGAAACCGGTTACAATTACCTACTTTTTCCCTCAACGTTTTGGGTATTTTAAGTTTAGGTATATCAAACCACAACTGTGTCACAATCTTTTACTTTATACACTATATATAAACATTATTGGTAACACACTTGTTTCGCAATTTGAGCATGACACATCTGATCTCTCTGAATCAAAAACGTTGTCTTTGTTCCTTGTATTTCCCAACTCTAATTTCAATGCAATCCAAGTAAACGCCTTTTAGTACATTTGAACCTTTTTCTAAAATGTGTTTTGTATGTTGGGAAGATAATTTTCTTTTTTAGTTGTGATATGTATTCATGAAGGTTAAATGATTTGTCTTTGTAATCGGACATGAGAACTGTCTTTGGCATAGGATGTAGATAATTGGGTGTATTGTCACCTGTGTTTGAGCCTAATATACCAATTACATTTTGTGTAGAATAATTCTCACTCAAAGTCCATATATTAATGCAAGCACCGGGCCGATATTTTGAGAGTTACTGCGCGCTATTTCACCCGGTCCCAGGTCCCAGAGGTCAGATATGGCACCATTTAGCTCAATATATAGCATTAGGTATATATACACTAAATATGAGATATTGAATTGATTGAAGTCACATTCTGGCCACATTCTGATAGTACTAAATGAGGGCCAGCCAAAATGGTCCAGAGTGACTGCGAGAAATACTGGGAGTTATTTTGCCAGGTCCTTAAGGCCAGTTTAATATCTCATATTTAGTGTTTAGTGAGTATACTAATTGAACCAATGCTATCTATTGAGCATATTCTGGGATCTAGTGAGCTAATTTCCAGTTGCTCTCAGAACCACTTTGGGGGCTCTAATACGTTTTCAGAGACTTGTTAATCCAATACAGTAGAATAGAAAACTCATTACTTTAGAAGAATCGAGAATTGTTTTTAGAATATATGTAAATATAAGATATTGAACTGATTGAATCCACACTATTCACTTTGGTTCCGAACAGTATACATTTTACAGTTAAACTTCGGTATCAAGATGTATTAGCAGTATATCTACAACTTTTAAATACATTTATTTGTTTATCATTCATCTTTTATACTATGCTTTTGGCTAAAAGTAGGCTATGGCGTCATAAGTTGACCCTGTATGACCTTGAAAATGTTTTTTTGATACATTTGGTACTTATTCCTATATGTTTGTAATACCATAAAATTAATACTTTTTTAGATAAATGCGCAATTATGTTAAAAATAGCTGCCATTTTGAAAATATGACATTATCAAAAAGCCAATTATTGATTTTTTTATGCACTCAAATTTCTCCTTTAGCATCCCAGATATCAAAACAACTTACATTCTCAGTGCCATGGTCTACCATGGTCTATCCTACCCAACGTTGCGTGTAGGGTACATCCTTGATATTAAACACAATTGCCATCAAGCAATGATATTGATTATTATATGTTTTTTTTGTGCTATAATTAAACAGACGTATTATCTCTACAGTATAATATATAAATTAATGTCTAGTAATTGAATGTTAACTTCATAGGAATCCGTTCGTAGGACACATGCTTAAACATGTCACTTTTAGTAATACTATGTTTTGTTTTATGTAGTCTAACTACAACTAAACAGATATTCGGAAAATATAAAACATACAAGAAGATTCAAAAAACAAAGTTTTTAAAGGAAATGTATGAATTCATGGGTAATGAATGATCAAAGCGCAAAAATACGGAAACAAGGTTTTGTATGAACCAAATTAGTTTTGAAATAGTAAAAGTAAACTATAAACAAGTAAATCAATGCATACATACATAATAACTGATTTTCCTGCTGTTAGCCTAAGTAAATTGTTTAGAATGAAATGAAAAATAATCTATAATTAAAGTGGTAAAATCTGATAGGAATATTCAAAACTGTATATCAGAAACAGCTGCATGTACCTACTTTGTTACCTTCACTTTTTATGTATGCATTGGTTTATCTGTTTATAGTTTACTTTTTCCATTTCAAAAAACTAATTTGGTTCGTACAAAACCTTGTTTCGGTACTTTTTTCGCTCTTTGATCATCATTACCCATTAATTCATACATTTTCTTTAAAAGTTTTTTCTATCTTCTTGTTTACGCCATTTTTTGTTAGTAAATTGTTTCATATTAGCAATTTCATAATTTCTGAATACCTTTTAATATGTGGTGTAGGGGTGATATCTTAAGAAACATCAGTTTTGAAAATAAAGTAAAACTTTGTCATTAATGATCTTTCTTGGCTATGATGATATTTTGAACTATCATATTTCAATTTGAGTACCTAAATATAAAAATTTAGTTCTATCTATTATTTCCTACAAACACTTTTTATTGCCTACGTATCCTTTTTGTTTTCCTGCCAGCCGAGATAAGCTAACAAGAACACTGTTTCTATAAGGAGCTAGAAATAATAAGTAATGTAACCTAGCAAAGCCACTACGAGACCGGTTTCGACCTTTTTTGGGGCTTCGATTCACCAGCAGCCTGGATAGCTCAGTGGGTAAGGCACTCGCCTAACATGCTGAAAGTCCAGGTTTGAGCCTACCTACGACTGATGAGACCCAAAAAGGTCGAAACCGGTCTCGTAGTGGCTTTGCTGGTGA
>JAUYWI010123794.1:0-10199 GCA_034780595.1 Parotoplana pacifica | reverse complement strand
CCCCCGAAAAATTATAGCTGCTTGGGTATGCTCAAGAAACAAATTATAATTTGAGCCTACTTATACACACACATACAATCTATACACATAACAATCTATTTTGATCGACCTAGCTTTCATTTATTGTGAACGGCTGATTTGAGTATTGTATTAAATTTACAGTTTAACAGAGGCGAATCAGACACAGTTTTCTTTTTTTAATTATAAAACTATTTTCGTTAATAAATAAACTTTATTGAAAATCTAAATTTTAGAGAGCTTACATTGATAAATGTATGTATTTAAACTGTTACCAATACAAAATATACATATGAAAACGAAACAACTTTTTCACGAACACAAAAAGACTGTACATTTAAAAAGTGTAGATTATTAACAAATTACAAAAGTGGAGTTTAAAAACAATTGGCACATGAAACCGAGGAGAAACAGGTTTCACAGACCGATTGGTTACAGATAATGCTGTTTTCCATTCTTCATTCTCAGCATCCCAGGGCATACGACATATACATAAAGAAGTCATTGTGAAGTGCTTGCAAGATGCTCGGTAGCTTTCAGTATTAGGAGTTCCGTTTCTTTCATTGAGTTTTGAGACATCAGATATCTCTTTTTACTTCCTAAGTTTTCTACTGAAGCTAAAGACGTGAGTTGGTGCTCTTTAAGGCATATGGCGCTTCTTCTCATTTATATTTTTTGATTATGGCTTGATGGAACGTAAAGATTGTGTTAGATGTTGAATGAAGGTCCTGAGTTTGGGCTTTTGTTCAAAAGCTGCAGGCTTTGTGAATGCGCTTTCTGAACTTAAATTGTTCAAAGGATATATCCCACAATGTTGGAAGGAGTTCACTGTTTGATTGGCTATATGTTTCCAGCTCAAAGAAAACAGACGACAAAATCGAATTTAGTAATAACGACTTTATCGTTTGCCTTAGGAAGTGCGTCGACTTTATTTGACCACTTGCTCTTGAGGGGTTTATTGAAATGAGTATCAATCGGTTGCAAGCGATGCTACTGTGTGGGGGAATACACACTAACTTGATATCATTTCGCCGAAGTATAATTTATGGCATTGATGCTTAGGTGGAAACCATGACCATCAAAAATAGCACCGACAATTGCTTTCCTGTTTAAAGCGAAATTTCTGGAAGTGCTTCAGAAAGTGAAGGAACAATTCATGGTCTACATAGCCAGATTTTGAAGCAAACTTTGCTTCGTTTATTGTGTAAGTAAACCCCTTTCAGATAGGATCAGTCTTTTACAAAAAAAGTCTTCTTGACTCTTTTTGAAAATTAAATGTCCTCCTGCTGATCTAGCATTTTGCCCAGACACCATCCTCCTCAGAGAAGTGCGTGGAATATGGAAAGCCTTTGATGTGGTCTTCAAACCCATGCAACCCTTAATGTCTTCTACTGCTTGTCTGAACACAGACTCCGGGCGTTCAGTTCTGGCCAGATTCTTTTGTTTGTACATGTTGTCTAACTATGGTATAATTTATCTGAAATAAATTTGGAAATGTATGATAAAATGTGCTATAATAAATCGCAAAATGTGCTGAAACGAAATATTACATTTCAAAACTTAAGAATATATGACAAAACAATTTGCCGGGACAAATAGGACACACTGAAGCGGTTCGATGAAGCCGGCAGAAGATGGGAACTAAAACTGAATGCCGCAAAACAAAATGGTTGGCCATCGGAGAAATGGATGCCAATGTCACTGTCGCAGATTAATTAGTCGAGCATATTTGGGTTCAAACAAGACAGGAAATGGAAACTGAGGAGGATATTCGTGTGAGAATAGTGATGACGAAGAAAACATCCCTTAAACTGGTGAACATCTGGAAAGATAGAGGCATCCAGAAAGATGTGAAGATTAGGGTAGTTCGTGCTCTGGTGTGGCCTGTTCTGACTTACAGTGGCGAAGCTTGGACGCAGAGGGTAGCAGATAATCAGAAGATTCAATGCAGCGGAAATGTATGTTCTCAGGCGGGTTCTTTGCACTAACTGACAAAACAGGGGTACTAATATTAGCGTACTGAACAAACTGCAGGTAAGGCCGAAGCTAATGCAAATGGTGAGAGTTGAAGACTAAGAAGCTCGACTTATTTGGACATGCCTGCAGAGTTACTGGTCTGGTCAAAAATGTAGTAGTTGGACAGTATTCTGGACTGTGTGGAAAGTATTCGGACGATATCAAGAACTGGCTGGGAACAAGCTTAACCGACGCAATTCGGCTGAAGAAGACTGTCACCAATAGAGGCAAATTGTCTGTTCTGTTGCGCGGAGGACAGCTAGCTTCGTTGCAAGGATGCTATTGATTAACTGACTAAGAGTAGTATAATGTAATTTTTATTTTAACAAATTACGAACATCCATTACCTGGACAAATCAAACGTTGGACGAATATTTAGAATTATTTCATAAAGACTCAGCGAATAATATATGAAAATCTTGCGAATGTTCTCCCAATCTGGATATTTGGGACGGTTTTCATAATCATCGTAATTGTCATAATTGTTATCTTGACAAAAAGGATATTTCACTTAGATAATTTTCTATTAAAACTGAAATTTAAACCTCTATAACTAGGGTTTGACTTTCCTATAGAAAATTTTATTTTGCAGTTTAAACCGGATCTATAACTGTGGTTTAGTAAAACGCAACTGTGCAAGCGATTTTAAACTGTAGCATAAGTTTAAGCTGCAGCTTAGTTAAACCTCAATCAACTTTTTAGATGTATAAAAAACAAAAATAAATGCAAAATAATTTTATTGATTTAAAAATACATAGCTTGTAGATTCTTGTAGGTTTATAATTATGTCCTAATCAGTTTTTTGTTGAAGTTATAATGATCATACAGTCTTCGTCCATGCATCTCGGTGTCCACGCAATATAAAACATCGCTCAAAAGTAACTGTAACACAAAAAAATAATAAGTAACTATTCTGTTTTAAAACGAATTCCACATTTTTTGGATTAATATTTTCAATTGATTAGGTAGATGGCAAGGCACAATATTAACAAATTTCACTGAAAATTATTGACCCAGAAAAAATTGTGGAATTCGTTTGGAAACAAAAGTTACCTATCATTTTTTGGTATTACGGTTTTTGAGAGGGGTTGTATAATTGGATTTACATAATATAGCCCAAGTAACTCCACATTGTATCATATTATTGAAATTATTTAACATCACAGTACTTGGTAAAGTATAATTAAAGTTATCACATTTTTGAAAATAAACATAAAAGCAATCATTGTCTCAAACATTAGTAAATCATCCCGTAAATTACATAGGTAAATAAATACTTGGAAATGTTTACAAATTAACAATAAAGTCAGTCAAGCAAGAGTAGGATTATAGCCCTACCATATTATCTAAAACGATATCTCAGAAAATATTTCTTAGTAAAAAGAATTCATGATATACCTCAATTTGGATTTAGGAAGAATAGTAGTATACAATCTATGTTCTCATTTTTACTACAGATCATGTCAGCAAATATTTAGTAGTACCTATAATAAATCACTCCCTGGTGAAAATGGCGTATAAATTTTTGAATATAAGTACTTATTCACTGAGTATAAGTTACTTACGACTCACGTAAAAGTATGACAGCTACATATTCAATACATATACGTTACTTATATGGCATATAAGTAACGTATAAGAAATTTTCACCAGGGCTAGTCCAAAGTAGATGGTTTTAATCCCTCTCGTAGTCACACCTAAAATATACTCCAGTGGTTTCATACACAGGGCGAATTTTGGAAAGATTCTTCGACATTTTTTTTTAATCAATAAGAAACTGATGTGAGGTCAAATGACTTCAGATTTGGCGTAAGTCTACTAGGAAAAGTGATTCATCCACAAAAAATTGTTTTGTTCTGTTTCCACAGTAAAATCACTCAGTACAGAATGTCCTGATGATTTAATATGGAAACATAGCAATACCACTAACTGAATTCTAGTATTATGTAATTACCAAGTGTAAGAAAAATTGGATAGGTCACATATTGGGCAGAGATACCTACTGAAAATAAATATTGAAGACAGACTTCTAGGAAAAAGAAGCCAAGACAAACCAGGGAAAAACCATGTTAACAAATCTTGTAAGAGTATTGTATTCAGATCTTAAGAAATTAGCACGTAAAAGGAAACAGTGGAGAACGTGGAATCCATGGACATGGACGGGACCTGCTACAAGGCAGAAAACAAGATAGATAAATAGATGCAATTGAATGACAAAACTAACACATTTTTAAATCCCGAAAAAATCGCGTTTTTTAGTTAAAATATGCTTGAAACAAACTTTAAAGCCAGGTACAATCAATGAAAACCTACTATCAAATGTTGGTGATGTTCTAAAATCTGCTGACAAAAAACATCTCACCAGTCACCACTACCCTTCCCCCTCACGCAATGTTATTGATCAATAGGACTTTTTTTAATTGGTGTAAGAGAACAACCTTTACGAGCCGCTCATAGTAAAAAACGACTGTTTGTACACACATATCTGTTTGAAAACTTACCTATAGTCCAAACATTTTTTAATAACTTTTGACAATTGCAAATTCTAGTTCTTCAGCTTCTAAGTTTAAATTGGCATCTGAACTTTTTAGACTTGCTTTTCCATTTTCCTTACGAAATCTAACAAAGAAAAATATAATTTTATGAATTCAACAATAAAATTTAAGTGCACGTATAGATGGATGGCAGGTAGTAATTTAATTGCAATTGACAACAAATAGCTAAATATTTATAAATAAAGTGTACTAAGAAGTAGGTGCCCTTAGGATATTTAAATTATGTCAATCTTTAAAATCTCATAAAAGATAAATTTAAAATACCGGAGAGGCTTTCCAAACGGCATAGTACAATGATGCTAAGCGTTCTTGCTGCCTAAGTTAGAAGATTAGCTGATAAACTTAAAATAAAATAGATACATAAATAAAATTATTTCGCGAATAGCGATGAAACTGCCCGGAAAGTAAGAGAATGCCAATATTTCATTACTACTCTTACTAAACGGATGATTCTGAAACATTCAACACCTGTCTATTTTTTATAGACCATCTTTGAATAAATCTTACAGTATTAGTATACAAAAATAAACGACAAAAAAACAATATTTGTAGCTGTTTTACAATATTTCATAAAATATCTTATTTTATTTACTATTTGTAAAATAAATTTTAACAAAATTAATTATTTTTAGAGTTTTAAAAATACATAGGTTCGTATTTCAGTTCATATATATATTCAGGTTTCTTTATTGTAACTAGTAGTGAGGCCACGTTTTGATAAGGTCATAGAGTCTTTGTCCAGGACATTCTGTTGATCCCATATCTCGGTGTCCACGCAATATATAATTGGGTTTAATGTAACCCAATAGAATTCCACATTGTATCATATTTTTGACATTGTTTAACGCAACAGTGCTTGGTAACGTAGAAGTAAAGTCTCCAATTAAAGCAAAACCTAAAAAAGAAAATGTAAAATCATTAAACACTGAGCATAAATGATTGATAAAAACTATCATTTATCCCTGAATTCATTTACTTTTAAAAACTATCGATGAGGTCAGTCGAGAAAAATCTAATTATAGACCCATTTCAGTTTTATCAATTACAGGGTGGTAATAATCACTATACAATGGTTTTTAATTAAATTCAACACTAAAATAGATTTGTTTTAAATTCCATTCACCATTTGGGTTCAGTCAGACCCTAAGTAAATCTTTTTGAACCACAAAATAAAGCAGTTGATGGTGAGCATATTGGAGTTTTAAAAAAAAGGAAAAATAAATAAAATGTCTACGCATAGAGAAATAAGATTTAAAATAGTTGGTAATCATTGGACATATTTGGTAACAGAAACATGAAAAAAAATTTCTTCGTTATTAAATATTAAAGTTCAGATTAAAGTCAGAGTACAAATATATCACTTTGTCCATGTGGTCCATCCAGAGTTCCGGTTAATCTGTGGCTTATGTCAGCTTCTCTAGTGTGTGATCAGTAAACTACTGGGCTGTTTTAAATATTTGGGTAGTAAATAGATACTCCAGAATTGTGCGGTGGTTAGTAGAAAACTGTTCGGCCATAGCTGAGATTATGAGTCGATTTGTTGGACTGTTCGCCTATGTTCTCTTATATTGTAGAGACCAAACGAAAGCTTCACACTCGTATAAGAGAACATCAACGAGAAGTCCAACAAATCAACTCAAAATCATCAGCTATGGCCGAAGATTTTTTTAAATAACCTCCGCACAATTCCGAAGTATCTATTTAACAACCAAATGCTTGAAAGAGCCCAGAACATTGCTGATCGTCACATGAGAAGCCGACACAGATTAAACGGGACTCTGGATGGACCATACTGACAGGGTGATATTGTGCTCTGACTTTAATCTGAACTTTAATATTTAATAACAAATTTTCTTTTAATGTTTCTTCTACTACACGTAATTATCTCTATGATAACCTAACTACTTTAAATCTTATTTCTCTGTGCGTTTAGACATTATATTTATGTATAATTATGCCAATCGGTTAGCACTAATAATCCGGGCTTGTTCGTCTATTTTCATGAAAATTCATCACTACACCTGCGCGATGAGTCGGGCATAAATTCAGGATCTATATAGAAGCTAAATTTGAAGACATTCTAATGAATTATTATCCATTTATGAGTAAATCAAATATCAAGTTTTCTAATCTATTAGAGGATTTATAGATATGGCCAAATTTAACTTTTTGGGGATGAAGAATTAAGATCAATAAAACTTACCCAAACCATTTGTGTTATAACCACGAGTATGTGCTCCAACTTTATCCCATCCTCGGCCCTTATAAATATTTCCATCATCACCAAACAGAAAACTGTAACCTATATCATCCCAACCTGAAACATTATCATATATAAGGTGGTAGTGAAGAAAAATATTATATTAAAATGTAAGTTAATATATATATTTGCAAAGAATGCTTTGATACCACAAAATCAATGAACCAAGATAGTACAGAAAAAAGATTCTCACTCAGAAAAAAGACTACACACAAAAGAGAAACAGAAAATCCAAGAGCGAACGCACTATTGTAATATTCTATAAATAGCATCATTCCCATCGTTTCTTTGTTTATTATTTTTGATTGTTGTTTTACTAAAAAAATTCAAAAAGGCTAGTTTTCTAGTAAAAGACGGAAAGCGTTGGTATCCCTTTTTCACTTTGTAGGTAGTGGATACTCCTTAAAAATCACACGTCTTCCTATAGTCTGATTGAGTGACATTTATCGACATTTAACGAGGTAATCTAATTTATTCAGCTACTTGGATTTAATTTTTATAAAAAACATGTAATTATTGAATAACCAATTTAAAATAGACGTTTGAAGTATGTAGTTAAACTCAGCAAAATAAAGTTCAAGGCGTCGTAATAAATCGGAATTTTTTGCTCATTATGTGCAAGGTGGTTATTTCCATAAATAGGTGTAAAATAGTCGTTTAATAACCTAGGTAATTATTTGTGACACGTAATAATTCTAAATTTATTATACCAATATTTAGACCAAAAGTTCATAAATAAGTATCTAGTGTCACATTATAACGAACCATTTAAAAACGAAGTAATGAAAATAGCTAGCGAATATAACAATGCCCGTTCTACGTATGTTGCACACGATTTCTATAGCCGGGTTCAAAGGGTTAATATGCTCATTGTAGAAACAAATAGACACAATCATTGTTAGGTATTATGTAGCTCTTAGTTTCAACGTATAATAAGTTTCTGAAAACAATTTATTATTTTCTGTTTATAAAAACTCCAAATGAATACAGAGCTGTTCAAATTCAAACAAAACGCTAGATATACACTCCCGTATTATTTGAAACACTAAAGCATTTTACTCAAAAAAATTTCTGCATAACACTGTTGAACCAAACTTCCTTCAACCCATTGCATTTGTTTCAGGGGACCGACAATAGAAATACATAACTACAATCATAATCATATTATCAAGTAGAATAATACCGACATAACCCTGACATAAAACTGTTTCGAATTAAATGTAAAAATACTGAATCAATACTCGGACTATATCTCTGGAAAATAGGAAGTCAGTAACGCCAAAATATGAATAGATTAGCATTCCTTCTGATTTCACAATAAAAGTAAATTGTGACGAAGACAAAAAAGTTCAACAGTAAATTGCTCTATTTAATATGTATGAATTGATGATACCTTTATCATCCTGGTGAAATCGTTGTATGCTTCGTACAGCTGCTGAACAGGTATCACGTGTATAGCAACGATCTGGTCTATAGGTATGGTGAATGAAAACATAGCTCGCAAGTTCATTCATCGTGTTCCAAGTTGCAGGACGAGCACCCCAACTTTCGCGTGATATAATTGCTGGACATCTTACTATAATAAATTGGTCAAAGAATCAGAACCAAGATTGTTTTTTTATGTACATTTTGCAAAATCAGTGCATACTAAAGTAAAGAAATTAAATAATACATATTATGGTATTCATAAGTATTCTTTCTTTTTTAACAAATAATGATTTTACTGTGACCTTCAAAATAAACATGTACATTATATGTTTATCTATCACCATTATAGTTCATAAACAATCGCACCAAAAAATACTCCTCCCCTAGAAAATTGATCCTGCCGTATTATTATGCTGAATTAAATTGGGTGGACAGGCACCCTAACCCGAGAATTACCTTTGGGGTGTATCTGTTAATACCATACATTATTATTCATCCACATTTCTCGACTTTACTACATATATACATTGATTTTTTCATCTCAAAATAATATATGTCTATTGTCTACAATACAATCACAAACTTATATTTTTAGAAAAACTCACTTTGAAATACACCTTTGAAATTCCATAAAATCATACCAAAAAATAAAAGTGTCATCTATTTTGCAAAGCAATATTATTTTGTAATTTTATAATTTAGATTGTTTTAGAAGAATATTACTTAAACAAATAAGTTATGACTAACTACTCCGTGTGTGTAAAAGAATATTTCAAATTTCATCTATGATCGTTAAAAAATAATCAATACTCTACGTATACAAATCAGTTGATGCTGCACAAAATCTGCAGAGTTAATATTAATATGCGTTTGTTTAAACAGAAATGGGAATAAAAACATTATGTAGGTACATAGATTCAGGTGTGAAAGTATAATAGGTAACTTAAATATGAGATCTTAGCTGCTATTATACATATAGTAAAGTCATTGATGTTAGAATGAATGGATTCTTTGTGAAGTTGTCATGAATGGTACTTTGTCTTTTGCCACTGGTTAGAAAGAGGGTCCCAAATGATTAAGCATAGGATCATTTTTTATAACATTGATTTGAATAGCTTTGTGCTTGCAGCATACCTAAGCAAGGGGGGGACAGGGGAACGTGTCCACCCACAAAAAATGGAGGGGGGAAGAAAAAAAAGAGGGAGGGGTAGAAAAAAGGAAAAATAAGGGAGGACGAAAGAAGGAAAGGAGGGTAGCAAAAAAGGAAAAAAGAAGAGAGTGGAGGAGGGGGTAGCAAGAACGAAAAAAGGGAAAGAAGAAAAAGGGGAGGGAGTAGCAAAAAAGGGGAAAAGGGAGGGGAGGAAAGAAGGAAAAGGAGGAGGGGGTAGCAAAAAAGCAAAAACGAAGGGCGGGGAGAAGGAAAAGAAGAAGGGGATAGCAAGAGAGGAAAAAAGAGGGAGGGGTAGAAAAAATGAAAAGAAAAAAGTATGGGGAAAGAAAGGAGCAGAAGAAGAATTGGCAATAGGAAGCATTAAGTCTTGTACCGTTATGCAATAAACAGTTAATTTATGCAAATACAATGAAGTAATCATATTCTCTATCATGTAAATGTAGGTGTATGTATGCTACACTACATAATGAACATTTATGCATTATGAAAAATATCTAGCATGTGTGTGGTTATTTCTGAGCAACAATATACACATTTACCTAATTGGCTACTGTTCTGACCTACTCTTTATATTTACAAAAACAAATTGCTGACAACACGAACATCCTCTTCCTTTTCAATGTAATCATCAGCAATCTGTCTTTCAAATTTCTAATGCTAACAATGCTCTTCTGCTGGAACTGGAGCCACCTTTAACACCAGAATCAGTTAACCAGTGTTCAGACTTCTCCCAGAATTTGGCATATTGATA
>JAUYWI010123783.1:0-10199 GCA_034780595.1 Parotoplana pacifica | reverse complement strand
AAATGCCGTTTTGGCCATTGCAATCTTTGCGCGGATTTCGTTACTGCACCTTCCATCCGATGTTATAATTGCTCCAAAGTATTTGAAGGTTTTGACTTGTTTATTGTTAAGTGTAATGTTCATTTGATACAGCCCATTTCTTGAAACTCGCATTACCTTTGTCTTCTTTGTGTTTTTCTTCATGTTGAAATCCTTCGCTTTTTTATTTAAGCTGTCCACAAGGTTCTGTAGTCCTTTTTCTGAGTCTGCTATCATTGCTTGATCATCTACGAATCACACTTCTTTAGTTATTTATCCTCCGATGGTTACTTCATCTTGTATGTGGTCAATTGCAATAAGACGAAATAGCTGAGCCCCTTATGATTTTAAATTATTAATTGTTTTTTAAATTTGAATATTTAAAGACAAAACTTGCTTTCATGCACAAATATTATACAAAATATAATGCCAGACTCCTCTATATCTTTCGTAAATGGGTTAAGATAGGTGAATTATAAGTAATTCCTTTTCTATTGTCATGAAATAATGTTTTAGATACCTGTGCCAAAGGTTTTTCGAGAAATGAAGGCACTTGTCAATGTAAGCCGATATTCTTAATTTTATTACAATGTTTGATGTTTATCATTTAATCACATTACCATATCCATATACATGATTTTTCAGCAAACATATTATCGTGTCCTTCCAATTATGTAAAAACTGGTGGGAAATGCAAACCTAGTAAGTCTATGTAGTTTATAAAAAAATATGTCATCTTTGAGTTGAAATTTAGAATATAGGCAGTATAGCTACAAAATATTTGCAAATATATATCTACGCAAATTTAAAACGTAAAATATTTACTTCTTAGAAAATTGCCCCAAAGGTCAGGTTTTCCTCAACAAAGAAGGATGCGTTGGTAAGATATGAAATATTTCTATTCAACTAATTTACTTATAGATGTTAGGAACTAAATCACTTGATAATATTACCTACATGTATTATAATTTCTTGTTTTTAAATAAAAATTAAAGAATCAACCATTTAATTATACCTACTTCTCGAAGGTATATTAGAAATCTTAGTTCAGAATGTATTTTTAGTCCCTTTTTAAATGATATTGACTGAACTAACTTACTCAATAATACCAATTACGTTTCTGGCACAGCTTCCAGTTTTATGGCTTGTGGTGAAGGTTACACCAATTACAACAGTTTGTGCCGAAAATGCAAGACCAATGCTACTGATTGCCAAGGTAGGTTCCACAAAACTTCGGTAAAATATGAATGCATAAATGTTGATTCTTTTTCTTTATGTATAACTATTTTTAGACTTTGATTACACTTGCCCCAAAGGATGGGTGTTCCTTTCCGAGGAGAAATGTGTGATGATTTGTCCTGCTGAAACTGCGGCACTTGGTCGTTATTGTGTCAGTAAGTCATTGATAGTGGTCCATAGATATGTGTCAGTAAGTCAAAGATAGTGGTCCATAGATATTGTGTAACTAAGTCAAAGATAATAGTCCATAGATATTGTGTCAGTAAGTTAATGATAGTGGTCCATAGAAATTGTGTTAGTAAGTAAATAATAGTAGTTCATAGATATTGTGTAACTAAGTCATTGATAGTGGTCCATAGATATGTGTCAGTAAGTCAAAGATAATAGTCCATAGATATTGTGTAACTAAGTCAAAGATAGTGGTCCATAGATATTGTGTCAGTAAGTCAATGATAGTGGTCCATAGATATTGTGTTATTAAGTCAATGATGACACGGTTAGGTAGTTATTTTGAATTAACCATATGAAAAAAATATTTAAAGTTGTTCAATAAGTACTACATTTGTATAAATTATGTACACATTAAAATCCAAAATTGAAGAAAAGGGGTTCAGAATAGGCAAAATTATTTCAAGGTTTTTAACGATTTTGTATTCAAAGTTATGTCTTACATCACCACATGTTTTAATAAATGTTTTAATAAATCCTACGATGGGAAAATACCGAAATTGGCAATCAAATGTCTCATGTTAAATTGTATTTCTTAAAAAAGCACAGTTTATCGTTTATCCAATTGGCTTCAAATTCAGAGTAGGTAATGACCGCTGTTAATGTTACAAGTAATTTAAAAAATTGGCGTTGTACTACGTCTCCTGAAAATTGGTTTTCTTGGAAATGTTTTATGGTATTTTTATAAAGTAATGTATTTAATCATAATTTTAATAAAATCATTATAAAATATTTTTACGAAAATTCATTTCCCATAAACTTAGAACAACGCCAATTTTTTAATTGCAGCATCAGTAACCTGAAAATTGTATTTTTTTTTAGAGATTGGTACTTAACAAAGGACTTATTTTTTAATTACCATTTTTGACATTTCCCATCGTAGGATTTTAAAAAGTTTTAGTTAGTGATGCAGGATATCATTCTGAATACAAATCCAAAAATACAAGAAATTTTGCTTCTAACTTTCAGTACAATGTTTTGTACCTATCCTATTTAGCTTTGAAAAAGACTGGGTGTCCAGAAGGATATCTTCATGTGGCAAGTCATGGTTGCATTTACGCTAAAAAGTGTCCTGAAGGCTATGAACTTCGTGATAAAGAATGTGTGCAAAAGTCCCAAAGTAAGAAAAGCCATGTAATAAAAAAAATTTTTAAAAATATTTATCATATCTAGTTTACATATCTCTTAATGATTTATTTTTAGCTAAATGCGCCAAATACACCTTGAATGGAAAATGTTTGGATAAATGCCCTGGTGGCTTTGTGGAACATGAGAGAAAGTGTGTTAAGATAACAAACGACAAGTGTCCCGCAAATCTTTTCAGTTTGGATGATGAATTCTGTGTCCCGAAATGTCCAGAATTGTACAAGGCGGAAAATGGAAAATGTGTTGGTAAATAGACATTAAAAATTAAATTCCCACTAGAGGCTTGATTGTAGAAAAGAGAAATTAGTAAACTAAATTGACGATCTAGAGAATATCTAAGATGGAAGACGAAACATTAGAGATTAAAATGGAAAGTCAACCAGTTAACACTCAAAGGATATGATTTCTTGTGCAATCTTTTTTATAATATGTTAAAGATTAGCAGAACAAATATGTTAGCACCCCCCCCCCCAACCACCTTTGTTGTTATCTATTCTATGTGATATATTCTTTGTGATTTTGGTTTTAGGTAAACCACAATGTAAAGAAAATGAATCCAGTGGCTGTGTCAAGAAATGCCCTAAAGATTATGGATTCAAAGAATCTTCCAATAAATGTGAAGGTAAGATTTTCCCGTCTCCATCATACAAGTCTTTACCAAATGCCGAATAAAACTTATATAATGGTATATTTTTATTAAAAACTATTTTTTTCTTCTGTTTAGCAAATTATACTTGTGGAACTGACAATCTTTTATTCCGCGGTTTCTGTCTTCCTAAATGTCCAGTGGGTTACGAACAACATATCAGTACTTGCAAAAGTAAGAAAAAATGGTCACCTAATTAGCATAATAGCTGTATTGTCACGTGACTTACCTATTCACAACCTAATTCGAAATTAACTCAAATTTTCATTGATTTGTATTTAGAAAAATTATCAACCCAATGCGCTCATGGAGTCTATTACAATGGAAAATGTGTCACTCAATGTCCCGAAGGAAATATTCCTAAGTTGGGAGTTTGTGTCTTGGTTCCACCAAAGACAGGTAAATGTTGAAAAGCTACATTAAATCAATTGTTTCTGTAATAATATAGGATACATAAACAATAATTTGAATACAAATTTATAAAAATAATTTTTTTTTAAAGAATTGTACTTGCTTTATAGGACTTTCTGGTTGCGGAATTAATATGGTTAAAGTTGAATGCAAGGAAAAGAACTGTACAAAGTCTTGTATTTGCCGCGAAGGTTTCATCCCCCGTCCTGGTAAAGACTATTGTGTACCAAAAGAGCCGAAATGTCCGAGCAAACATGCCCTGGATATAGTGTTTGTCATTGGTAAGTTGACTATAATCTACAATTTGAAACCATAGGCCAGTAATGTTAACAAGGCCCAATTTCAAAAACTTTCCATTTATTGTATAAATAATAATGAATCTCTCCAATGATGGAATTGAAATAATATGATAAGTTGTAGTACTATTTTTAGGATACATTCTTTTAAAAATCAATATCGATTTTACTTGATGTTTTAGATGGATCTGACGACGTCACTGAACACAATTTCAACTTGATGAAACTCTTTGTTCTGGAAGCGTTGACTCACATTTATTCTGCTAAAGCCGATGTCAGAATTGGCATAGTGATTTTTGGTCCATCTGAGGCAAATATTCTTTATCTTCATGTAAGTGTGACAGCGAACATAGAAATTTAAAAAATTAAATTAAATGAAATACAGTTTCTTATTTGATATTTGTGAGTTGCCTACTCATAAATACATAGTAAAATAGTATAAATATAAAAATATTTTTTAAATTATTATGGATAGTTTGACCTCATTTAATAGCATACTGAACAATTGAAAATTTAAACCATTTTATATCTCAGCGATATTTTTATTTTTCATATTCACATTTGTGGAAATTTATAGGTTTATAAAAAAGAATGCGATATTATAAAGCACTTTACTGGAATTCAAATGACTGGAGGCAAGGGCACTACTCTTATTGATGGTCTGAGAATTGCACGCGAACTTGTATTCTCTCAGTGCAACGGTGCTCGAATTGGTGTTGCCAGGCAACTCTATGTTCTCCCTCTCTCCGTCAAATTCACGTCAGAATTGGTAATATTATGTTATACATGATACCTAATTTATATTTAAAGAAGATGGTGGGAATATTGTGCTTATTGGTGTTATTTGTTTAGATGGTGGAGCTTAACAAACAAATTGAATTACATAAAGCTGCAGGACACCGAATTGCTTTCATTACTATTGGAACAATTGCCCAGTTGCCCGCCAGTGTCTACAATTTGAATGTTGCACACATTGGAAAACTTTCCCGCTATGCTTACAAATTAGCCGAAATTGCTTGCAATGGTAAACATTATTTAAATAAATAATATAGAAAACAAGTAGGAATTTATTATAGAGTTTCGATAAATGCCTAACATAAGTAATGGTGCAATATACAAATATACAAAAGCAAAATTTATGTTATTTAATTTTAAATAAAGTACTTAATTCTACCAGTATTGGAATAGTAATAGTTTAATTTTCAAATTGGCTGACTTTGTCTGTTTTACATTTTACATGAAAAATATCTGAAAATGTTAACACTAACACAAAATTTCTCCGAGATAAAACCAACTGCCATTTTGACCATTTCCGATTAAAAAACAAGTAGGTAGTGCATACGTATTTAAAAACTTAAATTTTTGTGATATTTTAGATTACATTTGTCCAAGTGGCTACCGACGAGAGGGTGAATACTGTGTGGGTAAGTGCACCAGAGAAATAAAAATTTTCAATTAAGATTATGTAACAGTATCAAAGATGTTATGACTAAATTATTACATTTATTTTACTTAAACCTTCTTAGATGACAATGAATGCCTCAAAAGACCCTGCCACACCAATGCCAAATGCTACAATCAACCTGGCACATTCAAATGTTATTGTCCCAAGGGTAGCAAATACATCGATAACAAAGTTGGATGTTCTTCAAAACCACCCGATTGTAAACTTAAGCGTAAGTTGATATTTTGTATAAAATATGACTAGTAGTAAGCAATTAGTCTCTCTTTAAATCAGATGGCGTGAATCTGCGCTGCTGTGATCGACACAAGAGCACGCCATCCATATCTATTTGCTGCCCTGTCTATTTCTTCACATCTTGAAGCCATGATATTGTCAGTTTCCCATGACATCGTCTTCGTTAAATGGTTCCTTCTATTATTCTTTGTTCCATTTTTGCCTTTTCTCATTATGTGGCCGAAGAAGCGCATCTTCTAGCTACCATAGATTTTTAAAGTATCAGCTCAATCCTGATGTTCTTCAAAATCCATTGATTTGTTCTCCTCTCAATCCATGATACACGTAACAGCCACGTAACACGCATCAACTCCTTTCTGATTATTCTTAGTCATTGCCCATGACTCACAGCCAAATGAAGCAATTTCTAAAGAAGTCGCTCGCAAAAGCCTGAATTTCAGTTTTGTGCTTATTCCTCTGCTCTTCCAAATCTTAGTCATTTTTACAAAACTGTACTCTGTGAAATTGCCAATCGTCTTCAAATCTCTTGGGTACTACTACCGCTATAGTTGATCAAATGAACCTAAAAATACAAACTCATTTACCTCTTTGATATTCTTCCCATGAAGCTTGAACTCACTGTCCTATTCCTTCTAAAACCATTCAATTATCTATAGCTGTTTGGTTTGAATTCTTCTAACATCCCCTTTCTTGGTTTTCCTCTTCCACGTTTCTCTAGAAATCGACCTTCCAGAATTGCTTTGAGCATTCCTTCTCCACGTATTATATGTCCAATCCAATTCTTCTCTCTTCTGATTATTGTTTCCAACGTGCTGCGTTTTTCTTTGATTTGTTGGAGTACTTCTTGAATTGTCTTCATGAATTTCCATGTTATCTGTTGCATTATTCTCCAAATCCACATGTCTTGCAATGTCCAGGTTTCCGCTCCATATAGTGCTATACTCCATACAATTATCTTTACGATTTTCTTCTTAGTTTCTATTCGTAATATTTTTGTTAGTAATTCTCTTCTTATAAATACCGTTTTGGTCATTGCAATCCTTGTGCGGATTTTGTTGCTGCCCCTTCTATCCGATTTTATAATTGCTCCAAGGTATTTGAAGGTTTTGATTAGTTCAACTTGATGATTTAATAAAAGTTAGCTACCTAATATTTATTAGAAAACTATTAAGTATTTCGGTATAATTTTGCCAGTAGAATGGTTTCACCATCAATAATTATGTCAGGCTATTTAGTCTAATCCCCATTGTGTGACAAAATGGTGATTAATTAGTCTCTAAAATGTATTCAAAAACATTAGATATATTTGGGAACATAATATCTCATTTTTCATTCACAGTGTATTAAGGTTTATTTTTTAAGTACCTGAAATCCAAGCAGAAGTGCCGTACCCCATGGTGGATTTTCATTTATTGTGTACAAAAGATTTGAACAACTCTTCGAATTTTTGTTGGTCCTTGAAGATGCATCATCGTTTTCCATCTAAAATAGGAAACACAGGTTGTTATAAGGCTGTGGCAAGGACTAGTAGTCCTTGGGCTGTGGGAATATTAATGAAGTGCCAAACGTTTCATCTAAACTTTTGAGTTTATTTTTTCTGAAACCAAATGGCCAGGAAAGTCCAGGAGGAATATTGAAAGGTCACACGTATTGACCAGCATTGTAATTAGCAAAAGTCAGCATTTCATTTGACAGTTATTTACAAATACCTTTTTATAGCAAATATCTTTGGAGATCCGAGGGTGGAGCAAATAGCGATCAGCTTCGACAGTATACGCATAGGTTCCTTGTTGTTTTTTTGAAATCTTTTCCAATAACTTGCTAACAAATCTATGTCTGGTCCAAGTGTGTGTGGGGGGGGGGGAGATGACTGATTTGCTAAATGACAATTGACACTCTAAGCCAATGCATGGCAAAGGCATCCACTATGTGAAGTTGTCACTATGTTGAAAATAATCATCATTAAAATGTCGCCATTAAAATAATTGAAATATTCAAAAGTCGTTACTGATTGGAGATTTTTTTAATTATTCAACATTCATGAAATAAAATTGAATCCTACTGTTTATGTACTTACAAACCGACTTGGTGATTTCAGAATCCGTTTTGGCTAAACAACAAGGGTATCTAGTGTTATTTAAATAATTAGACACCTGCGATTGAACTTAGTTGTCTTGCAGTTGCAAGAGTCAAATATGTTGAACGTGCATTTCTTGAAAGTTTACAAACCAAATAATTTAGGACGCTGGAGTATTCATAACTGGATCAGAAAATATGATCCTAAATGTCAACTGTTTCTTTAATGAGAGTTAGTTCTTTATTAGAAATACAACTCGACTCAGTGAGTTGTGTACCTACATAAGTGAACAAGTGATATTGCTTTATGACGGTCTGCATACATGTAAATTATATAATTGCATAAGATATAACTTTGTGTTGCGGAATGGTTATGTCTGCAACATTCTAAATTTTTAAGAAAATTAACAAGCCTCTACTACTCAGATATTTTAAATTTAACTTGTGTTGTTTTTAAATTGGTGTACAAAAATTAAAAAAGTACCAAATTAAATTTACAAACTTTATGGGGAAAGCAGGTTAAAGTTTTCACCTAGGAACTTTTTCTTTCGATTAGCACACTGAAATGAAGTGTCACGTTTTGCACAATTACACCAAGATCTCTGTCTGTATTTATCAAAAACAATTTAAAGTGGGTCAGGTTCAGTTTTTGTTGTAATTTAATGTCACCAACGAGTGGCATGAGCTTCGCGTTTCGGTACGTATTATAGTGTCACCAAAGCCCAAGCCATATGCCTTACAAGAGAAACTAATATGTGCACAAAAATGGGGTAGTTACGCACTCAAATATTAATTAGTGAACACATTGACTTACAGTTACAAATTTGTTTTCAAAAACACAAGCTCTTTACCTCCGGGAACAGTTATCGAAATAATGTCAATGAGTTGCTGCCTTTATACTTACAAAACAGCAGATTCTTGTACAGAAGTTGGATACGATTAGCAACATTTGCTAAAGACATTAGCATCGTATTAAGAATGTAAAGAAGCTTTATTTGTGTTTGTTGTGACTTGGTATCGAATAGATCCAAATTAGTTAGATATCGGACCCAGATTAGAGCGCTATTGAATCTCAATATGTAGGTACATAGGCAAAATAATCCAAAAATATGAAACCAATGGAACGCAAGTAAAATTACACATACCATACGTATAAGTGCATTCATGATTGTGATAATATACAAATCTTCTTAGAAGTAGGTAAGATGGCTCGTTTACTATCAACAAATATTTATTTTAACATTTTAAAATGAAACATTCAAGTTTTAAAAATGAAATTAAAAATATTCTGTTTGTGAAGATAAAAAGAAATTTCAAATAAAGTCGGACGAATACTGAACAATAACAATAAAATTAGAAAAACTAAAAATGCGTATTGTTCGTGATTTTCTGCACCACTCAGATAGTATTTAAAAAAATAAGCCATAGATTTAGTTCTCTAATATTGGCTACGAATGATTTCAAATCGTTTTATCTATGGCCATTTTTTAAGTATTTGTGCTGGGAAAAATGTACCATATTTTCTGCAATGATTATTCTTTTGTAGACCAAAATACACTATTGGAGGGAGGTTTATTGAACCGCGCCACAATGACCTCAGCCTTTCGAGTCGGGAGCGGTGTGATCCTGCCACCACTGATGTATACTACTCTGACATGAGGGTGCTCTGGAGGGCGGTCAGCATTAGCCCGGTTCGGTTACCACAAATGAATTTCACCAGCAAAATCTGAGATAGCGAATAATGTTATTGGATAGTTTTAGTCATATCCAATTCAACCTTACTTTGTCCAGTGCATTCTTTGACAATTGCCAACATTATTAGGAGAATGTTAATTATACAGTAGACGCAGGATGAGTGCCTCTTTGGTTCGGGATTTAAGGTAAATTTTAGGTAATAATGAAATAGAATATGATTGTAGTTTTGTATTCTGCAGATTCGTTCATTCATCTAAAACTTTGTAGTTTGACAAATATTGTAAAATAGGATAATCCTGATTGCTTATTATCGATTATTATTAAAACATTCATACAAATGTCCTACAATTATGTTTTATATCTGGAAGGGACCAGTTACTAGAAATTGGGAATTTATTTATATTTTTTGATATCTCATAAATGCCAAAATATGGTAAAAACCCAGATATTAATAGTTTATATTAAAATAAATCCATTTAGGTATTGAGAGTTGTAATACAATGTAGGAAACTTGGCGAATGTTAATTTTATGGAATATTAAGTACTTGACTACTGTTTTTTAAACAAATCTGTTGTATAAGGGGTGGAGAAAACATGGTGATTATAAGAATAAGGTGATTATAAGAATAAGGTGATTATAAGAATAAGGTGATTATAAGAATATGGTGATTATAAGAATATTGTGATTATAAGAATATGGTGATTATAAGAATAAGGTGATTATAAGAATAAGGTGATTATAAGA
>JAUYWI010123772.1:0-10200 GCA_034780595.1 Parotoplana pacifica | reverse complement strand
GAAGTAAACAGTGGGGGGAGGGGTTGGCATCAGGAGGAGGAGGGGGTAAACAGAAACAACAAAAGAGGAATAACCAAAGCAGCGAAACTTGGACACAAAAATTCAAACATTTGATACATGTAACTAATGGAGAGACTATAATTAATGAATGACAACAACAACAACAAAGAATAACCTATGAACTGCGTTGGGTTACCAGCCACTCTTAAACTGAATCATACGTCGTAAATTAATGTATCTTTTATGGATAATGTAGCAATACAATCATCACATGTAGGTTATAGAGCAAAAAAGAAAGCATTTATCTAAAATTCATTTAAAAATTAAACGATGGAAAAGAATTAGCTGCCAAATAAAATTCCCCTACCATAATTAGTTAATGTTATTTCTCTCAAACTAACTGTGCTCTATATCTCAAAACTAATAATTTGCTACTTATTTATTTGTATAATTAAGTGCTTATGTTAGTAACTAATAAATTCAGCCAGAGGTTCCAGTTCTCAACTACACTGTACTAACCCAACCAAGCTCTGAATCCATAAATTATTATAGAGAAGTTAACAATACTAATAATAATAAGCCATTACGGCCAGGATAGCATCGAATAAGGTTGTGCGAAAACCGAAACCACCAAGGTCGATTAAGAAAACAAGCAGGGGTAGTTAGGAGCCTACTCGCGGGTGCTTTTTGGTTGCCGAGTTCGGGTAACAGCACAATGTACAACATACTCAGTCAACACAAGCACACAATAAACATGTTATGGGTTATATAGCACCAAACTATCAACTTACAACTATAGAAGTCATGGACGTAAGTCGAAAATATTCTCTATTATGAATAATAATTAACCAGGGTCCGTATTGGGTTATGTGCAGTTTTTATATAAAGAAAATAGTTGTACATTAAGCAGATACCCAATGTGAAAAATAATATTCTAAAATAACAAATTAACAACATCTCTATTGTAATGGTATACTACACGAAAAAATAGCAGAAAATGCAGCACTATTAACACTTCTGTATTATTATAACCTAAAATGTCTATCATTACTTTTCAATTAAAGAAAGAAAATAAACTCTGAGAAAATTTTAACTTTCCAAAAAATCTCACATGGTGGATGGAATAGTGTGAGTAAATTTATGGCATTAAATCGACCACCAGCAACAATAAAATGAACGCAAACCTTCCAGCTGTGTCTAAATAGGCGATTGCGAATAATTCTCAGTGGGTAGATACCGTGGCTAGGTCTAGGCTGGTTGTGCAGAATTCATTTTTAATGAAACATGAAAACAATTAGAACACAGAGCCTTAACACCAGATGGCTATAATTATTGCTATACCCACACTAACATAGCCAAAATCGTCAAGCTACCTATAACTGTATCCATCCAAGAAAAAACCTAACTAAGCACATAGGTACCCAAAACTCATTTATAAGCTCATGCTAAAAATCGCTTTTCCTAATTCCGTGGATAGATTTAGCAACATAGCAATGCCGACAGTATTTTTCAATTTAGTAAAAACTAAAAGAACACAATATTAAGTTCATTCCCTCACAAGCAATGGAAATACCCTAATAATATTATTTTATAATTGGTTTACAAGAATCAGATAACTGAAATGGGTGCTTAAAAAAGTAGAAAAAATAATCTATACTAAACTATTTCATATAAAATCTATACATTAATATTTAAAAAATCAATGTCACTAAACAAATTTAGCTCTCATTCTGTTCTCGGAGAAAGAAAATAGTAAATCAAATAAAAATCGGTTAGTTTGTAGTTACACAAAGTTTACCATAGGTACATGCTAATTTGGATTATATTTAAATACATACACAGTCTTTCATTCAGAAAGAACAGAACCAACCACGGTGCAGTTTTACTAACTGCTGACACTCAGCTACCTACACCAGTACTACACTTTCTCACAATCACAACGCAAATCAAAGCGGAATTTATTTTAAACAACTATTCACACAAATGCAGTTTCCATAGATAATTCAAGTAAAAAGAAAAGTAGCACACGTTTTTTATAAGTACCAGATACGTGAACGAAATTAATAAAAGAATATTATAAATTTCTTATCTAATTCCAACGATAGAAATAAGATATTAGCTATAAATTAGTAAAACCCGAGAGATCAGTTTGTAAAAATTGGTATATATCATACCTACTTGATTCTTATAGAATAATTAAATTGCTAAAATCCAACCAATGCTTCAGATAAAATTAGAATGCAAATATGTCGCTAATTAAGCAAATAACAATCAGCCTACCAACAATGGACTCTGTAAAATTTCCAATAACAATAAAAATCCAATTAAATTTGAACAGATGCTCTATCATACATTTCGCAAAACTTCATATCAAAGCTACTTAGTTTAGAAATATTTCTTTTAAATACAAATTGAAATACAAAAATTGAAAACGCCCCTCTGTTCAGAAGGGATTTGGTTAACATCTAAACGACAATTGATGCTTCACAGAATTCTCGATTTTCAAGAACTTGCTTTCCGCTATAGAACCAGTTTGATAAGGGACTGAAAATAGCATGTTACTTTCTAGATAAATAAGTAAGGATAATATGAGTTTAATTTTATATACAATGTAGATGTAGGGTTCATTTCATTATCCAGATATCACATTATGGCTTGATTTTCAATAACCAGGATTCAATCATATAATTATAAACATTACCCATAGAATAAATAAATATAGGTCTCCTCACTTCACACATGTTCGCATAAACAACAGTAATGAATCGCACGAATATTGTCCAATCATAAACAGTGTCCAGCATAAACAAAGGATGTTTACTTAGAAGTGTTGTTTAATTGGGGGGTTACAATAATAAAGTTATTTCAGCATATCAAAAACTAAAATTAATGACAAGGTGGGCGAACTATACACAGAAAAATCATACATATGTAGATATGCCATATGAACAAATAGTTGGAAATGTATGTGAGAGCCATAATAATACGTATGTTGCATTACATATTAATTTTAAAACAAATCAAATTAAAACAGAATGTAGAAAAGCACCAGAAGCAGACACCATTATACAGCCATTCAATTAAATTCATTATTTTTAAAACAACCCTCTGTCGCGCTATTGTTAATTATCTTGTTGCAACCACAGGCTAGTTGCTTTCATTGTCACTTTAAATTAATTTTGTTGATAACTATCAACAAAATTAATTTAAAAAGTTTATTGAAGAACCTCGGTGAGTTTTTTTTACTTTCGTTTCCAGTACACTAGTTTCAATTACTACTTAGGCCAGTCATTCGGTTCAAATTTTAACAAAATAATATTCAACGCACACATTCAAGTAATCGGTAAACCTCAAAGCAAAAATTTGTTTTTTTTAAACAATTTAAACACGTTTTGAATAGGGCAACCATCACAGAACAAGGTTCCACAGGAACCATAGATAAAGTATTATGCATGGTTGAAATAACAGAACAAACCATCATGGCTATAGATCAGTGCATCTTTATAAATAACTGAATTATATTAGCCTCCCACGTATATTTTTTTCCTGACCAAAGATATTTAATACATAACAAACAAAAAAAGCTGCACACACAGAAAAACACCTGTTAACGATTTCTGTGGCCAACTATTTATAATAAACGGCATACTTTATCTGCCAATAAATACTCGTATATAGGAATTTTATGCAGTTCCAGATATTGATAATATTCCAGTAAAAAGGATCTTTACCCATTTTTAATCGAGAAAGCAAATAAACTTATAAATCTACTTCTTTAGAAACTGGAAATCTTATGACTTTCAACACTGAGAAGCTCTTTCAAATAACAATTTTTTCGGAAATCCGATTATTTCGTGAAACACATTCTTCAGTATTTTTAATTAGCACCGAAATATTTTAGCAGTTTGATCTTTACAGTAACACATGCCTACCAAACCCAACCCAGGGCCCACTCACCTCTTGCTAAACGGAAAGTTGTGCATATGAGCAGCGGTTATGAACGGATGACTCAAAGCGTTGGCCGGCAACAGACGCTCCTCCGCTCTCAGCTTCAACATCTGGCCCAGCAGACTGGCCACCTGGCGCCGGTCCTCGATCTCGATCTGGATGTCCTCGCTGACCTCACAGTTGCTCCCCGGGGAGGCACCCGAGGGCAGGTTGATCTCCCGGATCTGATCCAGACTGTTCAGCACGTACTTGCGAGCCTCCTTGCTGCGCTGCCCCGTCTCCAGGGCGTATTCCTCGGGCGTCTTCAGGCGCCACTCGTACGTGTAAGGCTCTCGCACAAAATAGCGGCCGCCCTTGCCAGCGGACTTGAGCATGTCACGTGGAGGGACGCCTTGTGTCTCGGAGATATAGCGCATCTGACAAGGGAGCAAGGTAAATGCAAAGATAAAATCCTAGTCGTCGAAAACTATACATAATCGATGAATGTGACAAAAGTATTGAGAAAAAAGATATGTGAGTAACTAATGAGCCTTGGCCCTGTTAAACTAAAAACTTCTACCCAATAATTAGTCCTATAAATTCCAGGTCAAACATTATCAAATAATGAACAACCGAATCCCTAAATTCACCAGTTAGAAGTAAACAACAAATTATTGAAAATAATCCTGTTCTTTTTCGACACAACACTAACAGTGATAAATTTTATATACACAATTGACAGCTGCAACACTTAACTTTAATTAAATTCGACTATTAAATTAAAAAAGAACAGGGTAACATGTGAGCTAAAACCTATTCTAAGTTTATTTAAATATTACATGGAACTGATTAAAAATATATTGTTCTAAACAGAAACAAGTCTTGTAGATTGCTCTGCCTAACTTTTCCATTAATAAATAAAACAGCAGCTGTAACTTCACGTTAAACTAATCTGATAACGTAAAAAGCACAAAAAGAGAGATAGTATGCAAATAATTTTCATATAAAAATATATTAACACAAAACACCTTCACATAAGCTAACCTTCTTTGTGATAAATAACTACATTATGCTTTTTAAAAACTAACTTAAGATTTCATCCACGCTGAATACGTACAACATTAAACTTGGGAAATAAAATCTCTATGCTATTCTGCTTGATGGCTTACATGTGTTTCTAATGAGCACAGCGCTAAACAGAACCAGATCTCCTCATAGATACCTTATTGGGTATCTCCCACGAAGCAAATGGCAGTGAACGAGTCATGTCATATTTCACATCACCAGACAAGACCACGTTCACAGTGGGACAAGTGGTGGAGGAAAAATAGCAAGTTACAACATAGAATCGCATCTAACAACCCACCAAAATACGGCACCTATTTACGTCTTTTTAATCTCCCCAAACGTTGCTCTGGCTATGAAGACGTTAGTTTATCTTAGACGGTTAACGGAATAATAATTCTAAACACAGTACACTGATTCCTCAAAATGGTAATCGATCAGGCAATCAACTTGAAAGTGAATTCTTAGACCACACTTCCACTAAAATAGTGGTTGAGGACAAACAGTTCTGTCATTTGCGCTATCTATTACTACTACGGCGTGCTATTTACAAGGTCAAGAGAAATTTTACGACTAACAAAACAATCAACATACTAGGACACTCAGCATACATACATAAATCTCTACTAGATTTTGCCAAATTCTAATGGCTAAGGTTACCAAAATTCAAACAGCCGGCCATTCGAACTTCACTAGCACCCATGAAACACTCAAGTAAATTAATGATGTAATCATTTCCGGAATTATTAGCGAAAACATAGCTATAAAATCTAAAACTAAGTAATCATGGTAGTCAAAGAACATGAGTTACCTCAAACAACAGAATGAATACATGTATCTATAAATACATGATTCAGTTCCTGAGAATGATTGTTTAAAACAAGAGCATTGGAAAATTAACAATTTCATTAGTAGAAATTAGTTTTACTTTTTTATGGATGTGCATTAAATAAGGCATGTGTGTATTTACACATAAGCATTCAGCTAAGTTGGACGAGTATGTAGAGTTGTAGACACATCAGAATATGACCTACATTAAATATGTAAATATTATAACCAAGGCGCATACATTTTATGCTTTGCAGACTCTCTACATAGGTACTTCCTGTGTGTGAGGAATAGAAAACAGACCAAATTCATAAAGTAGAAGCCTAATTATAAAATAGTCAATGAACCCTTTGCCATTATTTATTATTATTAATAATACAGAGTGTAATTGCTCATTATAAACGTACCTACTAAATATATATCGAGGAGATTCACAACAATAATTAGCCATTTTTCAAGCGATGACTATGTATTAAAACGGATTATTATGAAATATAAAGACACCACAGTAACTATTATTTAATATAAACCTACTTAGCGTTATATGACCAAGATACAATAGTAGATAATAGCTATTTAATAGCAATACCCCGCGGGGTATAAATTTAAATAATGAAAATAACAGACTATAATGGAACAATATCATAATACCCAGCCAGGGAATCTATGCAATGGAATAACATCAAATTACAACTAACACAAACTAGAGAAAGTAAAGTCAAAGAAACGGTTAAATGGAAAACAATTAACAAAATTAACAAACCAAACTATGTTACCTGAAACTGAAGCGGTCTAAAGCAAAGACGACTTGGGTTAGAAGTGGACTATGAGCAAGGAAACAATAGTCTGCCAAAAGGTGTACTTTTAATATAGTTGATTTGAAATTAGGTAGGTATTCAAATATCATGACATGATAAAATTCGCCCACTTAGTCACACATCACATCTCCCCCAACACATTAGGGCAATTAAGTTCATGCAAAAAGCCCCGTTTTTGAGAACGATGACCAGTATTAATTAAATCCATTTATAGAAATATCCGAATGAACGTAAAAAGAACAGTTAGTGGATTTTATACATAACGGTATTTTGCTAAAGATTCCTCTCAGGTAAGCAAAACGTCCTAGATAAGCTCAGTTAAAGATAAAAATAATTAATTAACTTCTAACTAGAGTAAATAATAAGCAGTAATCGGTCTTCAAAACCTGTAAATAGCTTCAGTAATAATTATTACAAATTCTATTCGGTTAAATATTCTTTTAACAAATTTTTCATAATAAAGTTAATAATTTAATGTAAATTTCTGATGACATGCCGAGAAACCATAGTAAAATAGATAACATTTGTGTTCAAGTTCCGTGTTCTTCTTTCTAATTAAAACTATTAATGGGAACAAATGTATCAAATTTAATGTATATTTAGTTACGAAAATTTGGAAAAAGTCTTCAAAATCATATAAATGTGATAATTTTAATCAAAGTGAGGTGGGGTAGTCGATTGCCACGTATATCTAATAAATAAAAAGTACCTGGTCATATTCCGAGGACCCGGGATAGAGCGGCCAACCAAGAAACAGCTCGGCAATGACACAGCCAAGTGACCACATGTCGATCGCTTCATTGAAGGGCAAACCCAACAAAATCTCAGGAGCCCTAAAAGGCAATCGCAGAAAATACAATCACAACACAGTAGATCAAGTAATTTTGCACAATACTCATTAATATACTAAAATGCTTGAAACTTTCTATAAATTAAACAAAAATTCCATAAACGCATATTATTATATACCTAAAGTAAGTTCATAAACAAGCTACTGGGCTCACCTATAATATCTTGACTGCAGGTAAGTATTCTGCACTGCTTTGGCACTCTGGCAAGCTGACCCAAAGTCAATCACCTTCACTCGATACCTCATTGGACCACTAGTTGGATTGACCAACATAATATTTTCTGGTTTCAGATCTGCATGAATCAGTCCAAGATTTTTCAAAGCTGACAGCGCGGTGAGCACTTGCTGAGCTATGGGCCGAATCTCACGCAAAGCCAATGGCCTAAATTTGTTCGCCTTTAAATATTCATAGAGGTTCTGTTCTAGCAATTCAAACACCAGACACATATGATTCTTGTGTTGAAAACATTCAATAGCTCGTACGATATTGTGAGCCTCTGTGTCTTCCTGACTAAGCGTCTGTAGAATTTGAATTTCCACATTACCTTGGCGAAGATAGGAAGGATGATTCTTCAGAATCTTAATAGCTACTAGACGGCTGTTGGATCGACAGTAGCATTTGACCACCTGACCAAATGTTCCACGACCCAAAAAGGAAATAACTTCGTAGACCTCCGACATGGAAGTCAGGTTCTCGCCCACTATAATTGGATAATCCCCTTCAGAGGTTGTGGACCTCGCCGTACCAGCGCCTGTACCCGTCACCTTGCTAGTGTTCCCCAAAGTATTATTGTTTGAAGTTCCACCTGTGGCACCAGATGATTGCAAAGTGACCATATTGGACATGGGAGGACCCATTTGTGTACTAGAATGATTAGGAAGAAATAGGTTCGAATGATGACGAGTAGAAGTGGATGAGTTGTTAAAATTAGCCGATGAACGTTGATGAAAAGCCATTACAGGCTGGTTGGATGCTTCAATCGAATGTACATGTGGATCAATTAAAGCTGTCGATTTTGAATAGCTTAAATTATAAAGATGGTGTGAATCGCCCAGTTCTTCAGTTTTTCTCTTCTTAGGATTCGGCTGCATGTTATTCGAATGATGTGAGAACTGTAACTGTTGACTTGAACAACTGCCATTTCCAACATCAAAATTGTAACGAGATCCTTCTGGGAAAAGGCCACCAGAAAGGGAATGTTGAGATCCACCATGCTTCGACATTTTCAGCTTATTCTCTTTGTAGATATGGCCCAAAGAACCCGAATCTACGCCAGAATGAAAGTTGGACATTGTGGAAGTGCTGGAAGATCCAGCTCCTGATTGATAAGTGAAAGACTCGGAATCCAATCGTCGTTTTTTGAAAGAAGAAAATGCACTTGAGGATGGAGGTAGATGTACTGAAGTAGGTGGGCCCCCGTAGCTATTGCAAGTGGTGTCGGCTATGCCAGACTGACCAGCATTAAAAACGTATGACAATGTTGAATGAAAATCTTGCATCTGTGGTCAACTCAATATTGTGTAAGGATAAGATTTTAGTAGTAAAACAATTTGGAAAGAATATGAAATGACTATGATGAAGCAGATGAGATTAGACCAAAGGTAGTCATGGGGCAGAGATCTCCAGCCCCGAACTGTCTTTGGTCAATTATGTAGTTGCAAACTGTAGCACATGGAGTTAATCTGAAAAAATACAATAGATACAAGTATTTATCAATAAATCTGAAATACCAAAAAATTGGATATCACTAACATCCTATTACTCAGTGTACATAGTTATGTTAAAAGCAGGCATCTCTGGATTGAGAGTCCAACGTCCAAAAATAGGTACTTAGAAACACTTCTGGAAATTGGAGCATTAGTTGAAAACACACATCATAATTATACCTTATGGTTTCTGGGATAGAAAGAATGGCCAATTTTAGTTATTCTCTGTCTTTAAAATGTGGAATCCATAAAATTATCCAATAAATTTCAAAGAAGCAAATCAGCCATTAACTTATGTGCTGATCTACCTGTCAGTTAAGTTAACTTTAGCCATATCAAATATACAAAACATACAGAAATTTGTTTCCATTCTTTCTTGCACTTTGGTCATTCATTTTAAAAACATAGATTTTTTACTTTCTCTTGTTTCCATTGGTTTTTTTATAATAAATTGTTTTCATTTACTTTGTTTTAAAAAGCCAGTACTAATGAAAACAACATTACAATACATGCTTACTTTTTGGATTGTTTTGGCCCCACCATCCTAATCAGTAGTTCACAATAAATTGTTTTCATTTATTATTGCTAAAGATTGTGAAATAAATTTTAGAGCAAATGTCTCAATTATTTTTATGTAATACTTTATATTCCTATGAAAATGATCTGAGACAAATTTGGAAAATGGTAATATGAAGAAAATACTAGCATGCTTAATTTAAAACATTTGGCCAGCCATTTGGTTTTTTTCAGCCTACAACCTAAAAAATACCTACCCAATCCACATTATGTTTATCTTTTCTCTCTTGGCTCATAGAAATGTAAATGTTCTATTAATAACTCTATGTACTTAATTGACTGCATATTTTATCATTTTAAAAAAGTAGTAGCAGTAGATGCAAAAGTTTCAACAAATAATCTTTTTTCAATGATACAGGGTGTATCAGAAGTAACCGTCGAACTTTTTAAGAAAAAATACATCTAATTTAAATAAATATTGTATTGATG
>JAUYWI010123761.1:0-10200 GCA_034780595.1 Parotoplana pacifica | reverse complement strand
TGTTGTTTTTATGTTGAAGCCATATTTATATTTTTACACATCTTTTGGTTGGATTACATTCATTACTATGATGTTAATGCTGTCGAAAGCTTGACAGATATTATTTTTAATTTCATATTTTTAATTTTTGCTGCAGTAAATATTTTATTCTACATTTTGTATTTTGAGGTCAACTTCACTTTTTTAGAGGGCCGTTAATTGACCTTAGAAGGGTAGGACCTAGGACCTCAATTTACACCATGAATTCCGCAAGAGCATTTGCTACACAAAAAAAATTATGACAATCGGTTAAGTCGTTTTCGAGCAATCTTCAAAAAAACCTTAGGGGATAGTTTTACCCCCACTACCCCCACCGAAGTTTACGAGGCATTAATTAAGAATCTTTAAAAAGTAGGAACTTTTTTAGAAGGGTAGATCTCTATCAGTGACAACAGTTAAATTACAACTTGCCTTATCAAATTTTAAAAAAATTGTTCATTTATAAATAGATACAATGTCTATGAACATTCACCAAACCAGTTGATTAGAAGTACTGTTTTACATGATAGAAAGGAAAATGGTTAGAAAATATGTAGGTTATAATTCATTAATGGTTAACAATTTATTGCATATATTAGCAGTGAATTTCTTCTTAATCTAACTAATGATAACCTGATTAATAATAAAATTAAGTTTCCGGTTTCTTACGTTGTTTTAATGGTATATGAAAATTGACCAATCGATTTTGTATTGGTTCGATTTACTTTCTAAGTCTGGTTGAGCGTAGTAATTAGTATCATTTATGATACATATTTCGATATTATGTCTGTATTATTATGTTACTTAAGACATGCGATAGATAATCAGTACATGTGCTATACATACACTGACATTCGATATTTAAAGTGATTTCAACTAATTTGGCTTAGGTGACTTCTACAGATTTATATATATACATAGCATGTTGTAGACAGCAGGTAGGTATAGTAATCAAAATCATTCCAATTACTGCTATTCCTAACTTGAATATGATTAAACATACCTAGTAGACAATACTAGGTAGGTACTTTGAATCAGTTTTGAAAAGCTTGGCTAGGATAATACGATTATGTTATCGTATTGTTGAGATTTGTGAATGATCTATTGATTTGTTTTAGTAAGGATATCGTCTTTCTTGATTTACAGAGGGCAGAGAATATTTCTCAGTAGTTCTTAGCAAAATATGAATATTGTCCTTACTTAACTATCATAAAAGTTGTTTAAATAAATGTTTGTGAAAGACTGGGATAAATTATAGTATATTGATCATGATCTCTGTGTAATAGCTTATTTGTTTATGCTGATTATCTGATATTTAAACTTTTATCTGAATTATATATGTGTGTTTAAAATGGTTTCAGAGTTAGTAGAAATTTAGAAAAAATGATGTGATAACTTTTAACTGATATTTAGGAGATATTTAGATAATAAATGTTCTGCTTTATCTTTAGCATGTACACCATTGTAGAGGAAATATGTCGAATAGGGATGGCGAACTGCTTATTCAATTCTAAAAAAATCGATTTCAAAAGTTAAAATATTTTCACATTTCTTATAATACAAACTAAGCCCCCACATTTGATCTAAGATTTATCCAAATCGGTTGTCTAGTCTTTGAGATATGACTTTCCAAAGACTAGTTGATGTCCCGAAAAGTCACCTCAAACAAACGATACATAATATGTAGTACCTACTATAACTATGTGTGCCAAATTGATTATATTGTTGATATATTTGTATAATCGTAATGATTCTAAGTTCATGTATCATATTATAGGAAGAAAATACAGAGATCCTACTTCTCATTTTTTAAATGAAGCAGTTGAGAAAAGTATCAAATATTATAAATACGTAATATAATTTTGAGGTGTAAAAAAAGATGTGCCAAAAAGCTCATTTTAAAAAATGTTCACAATAGTAACTGGTGCAGGCAAACTTTAGGTTCCTAATTTTACAAAATTCTATGAGATTTATCATGAATGGGACCTGTGTAATATCTTTCTCTGTGATTATGAACATTTTAATTTAATGCCTTTGAATGTATTTTGTTTAGAACTTCAAGAAAATAGTTACCCGTGAATGTTCGTGTTTTATCATAATGATACAAACAACATCAACATTTAAATTTCTATTATATTTGGTGATTTTGGGCAACCTAAATAAATTTTTTAAATCGATTCTATTTGTTTTTGATGTATTAGTTAATTTTTTATATTTTTGTAGGAATTACAAACTTATTCCTTTACAATAAAATGAACTTGACATGCAATTTAATATTGTGTATATATATAATCCAATTTACTTAGTTTGTTTATGTAGTTTTGATCAAAAGTTATATACTTCAAATTTAATTTTCAGTTGCTTGTATGTAGTGTTTATTTTTCATTAAAATTAAATTTAAAATAATAGTCAGAAAATTAAACTAGAATAGTTATGTGTTTGTATATGACAGAAAGCCATTATCTCGAATCTATTGGTTTTCTAACTAACAAAAAACTAATTTTGGATCAAATTAAAATATACCTTTAAGCTACGCTTAATTATGTTATACAGTAGGTCGTTTCTGCTCATGACAAATTTAACTGATCTTAATCTATTTGATTAAGCTATGTTTATTATTATGTTCTTATTTGAATTTTCTACCGTCTATAATGTTGAAATTATTATTCCTTATTTTGTTGTACTTTATTTTTAGGCCATCTGCGCATTTCTGATCTAGGGCTGGCTGTGGAGATAGAATCTGGAGGCACCGTAAAGGGTCGAGTAGGAACCGTGGGATATATGGGTAAGTACATTATGGATTCCATTGTTAACCTAAGTTCGATTTCAACATCTCTGTAATGTTTTTTAAGAGTAGGTGGGTACCTATTTGATACAATTCATCAGGGTCATGCGGGGATGTACTCCTACCCGATTGGGTTCAAATTAAGTTGGTACATGTGTTCTATGTCAAATGAAAAAAATAATGCCTAGCCTTGTGGTGCTGTGCTATGACATCATTTAAAATCAGGATACTTTTGTACTTCCCAAAAATACGTTTACATTGAAATTTGTGTACTTTAACGAAGGTCATGTTGATTTGTACTTTGAAATTTATAAAATAATATTAGCTGTTATTTTTATGGTAAACACATTATTGATTTGTGTGTTCACAAGAATTGTTTTATTGCTCAGAGTTGACATTTATACTTTTAAAACCATTACTAATGGGTTCCTCACATAGCTGTTTCCTTTCAGAAGTCACTAATAATTAGGTTATTCAACACTAAAACATATGCAAAAGTTTAGGATTTATTTATTTTAAGTTGTTAATATGCCATTTCTAGATAGCAAACATATTACATCAATTCAATGTATGTATGCAGGTTATTTTTTAAATATTAGCTGTTCAAAAAAATGAGTTAATAAACTGAGAATCTAATCTTCCATCTATGAAACTCGAAATATATGTATATTGTTAGTAAAAACTTCATATTATAGATTTCTATGACCATACTATCATTACTGATCCCACGGATGGTTTTATTTACGGAAATTCGCTTATGCTAATTTATTGGGAGAATTTAATAACTTAGCCTCTTTGTAATCAATTTGTTTTGTTTGAAACACAAAGTATTTGAACAAAAAATGATTGAAAAAACATGTTTAAGTTTGCTTTCTTTAGAATTTGTTTGTCTTAAACCAGAAATCTGTGTACACAACCGCAGGCGACTTTATATTAACAATATTTTCTAATTTAATAATACACGTTTCGTATATCGAATATCCAGAATGTGTTTGATTTATTTTCTGATAGAGAAACTGAAATTTAGAGTTCATCAAAAGTGCTTTCGAAATTTCTTAATGTTACAGTATTTCATTATCATTTCAAGTAAAACTATTTAGATATTTGCCGTTTTAAAGAAAGTTTTTTTAATTAGGACTCATATATAATACTTGTAAGACATTGCTAATACCTACAAGTATTATTTCAGATTGAACAGAAATAAAGCGACGAAAAGTTTTAAAGATAATTTATTATTGAATGTCGAAGTTATATCAATTAATATGCTCTTTTCTATATTTTCACAGCACCGGAAGTTGTCAAAAACGAACGGTATACATTCAGTCCCGATTGGTTTGGTATTGGTTGTATTGTATACGAAATGATCATGGGTCAAGCTCCCTTCCGTAAACGAAAAGAACGAGTGAAACGGGAGGAAGTGGATAGGAGGGTTAAGGAGGATGAGGAAACGTACAACGAGAAGTTTTCTGAAGATGCAAAGAGTCTTTGCAAAGGGGTAAGCATGTCTGCTTTCAACTAACTAAATATTTGCTAGTGGTAGATATCTTTCACAAAAAGTAATCGAACATTAATTATTGTTGAGTCGAATATCAGCTCTCACTTGTGAGTTTTGTGTACATAAACTATCTTGTTTTAAGATTATAGAACTAACGACAAAGACGAAAATGTGTAGTATTGTTTTAGAAAAATTATTTTATCCCACTTTTACTTTATGCTTTATTGTTGATGTCCGTTATTTGTACAGATTTTAATTTTGCACTATATACCCTCCCTCCCCTCCTCATTTTCTCTCCTTTTTAAGATTTTTAAAATTAATGTATTTTGTGCACTTAGTAACATTTAGTGAGAGCTAATAGACCCTACTTAAATATGATAACTAACCATATTTTTAAATTTTATTTTTAGTTTGTTTTTCATATACGAGTAGTTTTTTACTTTTTAAATAGATAGGTATACATTCCTGGATTTAAAAAATTGTTTGTGTACCTTTTAAATTGGATGTTAAAATGTGTTACATTTATTTAATTATGTATTTTTTACGACTAGATACAAGGAATTGTATCGTCTTGTTTTAATAGTCTGATTTTAGAATTTGGGCCAAGGTAAATTATAAGAATCGTTTAAAGCTGAAAATTATCCGTCCCAGAAAGTAATTTATTAATTGGAAACTAAATACATGTCTAATTTTATGGAAATTTTATCTTTGATAGTTCTTTAATTTCTAAAATTTTCTAGAAAAATATCATATTTTAATCTCCTTCCAGTAAGTGCCTGAATCAACTGTTTAACGGACTTGACAGAGTCATAAAGTTGACAGATGTCTCTATTTCTAGTAATTTCTATTCCTTTATTGGTTGTACCCATGTGAATTTAAGTATTTTCAATCTCCGTACTGTCCCTAGAAAAATAATGGCTGTTCCTGCCTCAACATGATTTTTAACTGAATAATCGCTCTACAGCTCCATGCCTTGTCTTTTTCTTCTGTAGAGTCTCTAGACTAGTGCTTCTAGTAATGAGGTTGCTCACACTTGCTGCATTCCTCCCACTACTTTCTATGCCATCTTCACTTTACTCAGCAACCTCTCTGAGTTGATTTCTTTATCAACAGCATTCACGATTATTTCGGTGCTCCCAGCTTCAAGTTGAGCTTTAGTGATATTCCAATTGTTTTTGAAAATGTTGTTGCCAATTCCCCTCCAAACTCCCAAATTGTCAGGCTTTAGGCGCAGATGTCTCGTTCTACTCTCTCACATCAATGGCTGAATCTAAACGGATTTGTATATTGTGATCAGTGGTGAGAGATTTCTACGTTTTCTAGTTTTTGAGAGTCTTTAACTATCCTCTTTTTCCTCATGGTGCACAGGAGCACATCCTATGTTGTCAGTCTCAACTCTCTGGTCCCACATGTCATGGTGAGGAGGTATTGAAGTCTTTCATTATTGCATGTTTCTTATCTAATCCTTCACACACTTCCGGATTGAAGTTGTGGATTCGAAGATCGTTGGAAGTACATTATGTTGTAGTTTACTGCGGAATCTATAATTTTCAAGAAAGATTTCCACTTTTTTAATTCTTTGTAGTGTCATTATTTGGCACATCGTCAATAGTAGCTTTTCTACAATCAATATCAACACTCGCCTCCGTTCACCTATTCTCTTTACTATAATATAATACACATGGGTGCGACATATTAAATTGGGCAATGAATTTGAAGAATACATTTTAAAAATCTATTACCTATTCCTTTATTACAATCTATTTATTTAATTGACATTTGACTTCTCGTGTTTTTCATTGAACGATGTATTATATTTTAGACGACTAGTTAGCATTTCAAAAAAAATCTTTTTAACTGTGTAGATAGATACTTTTATTATGTTTGACAATATATAATTTTGATTTTCCTACTTTTTCTTCATCTGTTATTATGTATAACTAAAAATGTAGGTGGTAGCACGTCAGTAACTTAAAATCCATTAATAAAACAGTTTCCATATGTGCATAATAATTTTATTATTAATTGCCTCATTTATAAATTTAAAAATTGCAAGATACAGACAACTGTAATTACTTTCTATGTAAGCAGATACATATTTAGGATTTCTGGCTGTCTTGTTATGTTGATTGAATCACTATCTAATATATTTAGTGAAGGCCAGCTTTAATAGGATGAAAGAATGCTATATGGAGAAGCGGCGGAAACTATATATTTGCTTTGTAGATCTTAAGAAGGCCTTTGATCACGTGCCACATAGCGTAATTGAATGTGCACTAAGAAAAAGATTTATTCCTGAGATTTTAGTGAGTATGATAATGAGGATGTCAAGACCAGGGTCGGGTCAACACTCCGAGGAGTTTAATGTAGCAGTCGGCGTACATCACCACTTTTATTTGCATTAGTTATGGACGTGTTGTCAGAGAAAGTGAGAAAAAGGGAGTTATTCGAATTGCTTTATGCTGATACTTTGGTGATATTGGCGGAGTCCACGAAGGAACTAGAGGACCAGTTTATGAAATGGAAACAGGCATTGGAGGGAAAAGGTTTGAAAATAAACGTGGGAAAGACAAAGATCATGAAATCTGGAATTGGTGACGAAGTCTAGGTGAAGGCAAATATTGACCCTTGTGGATATGTGGGAAAAAAGAGGGAGTTGCAACTCATTGCGGTGCAGAAAGTGTGTAGATACTGACTCTGGAAAAAACAGAGCCACTGATCTCAAGTGCAAGAAATGTATGCGTGGAAATGAGTCTGATAGAAATGTTACAGAAGAAAAGGTGTTAAAAACCTTGACAAAGAGAAGGAATTTTGTTACTTGGAAAATACACTAAGTGCAAGAGGAGGTGGCGAATTGGCAGTAACAAAGAAATTTGGATAAAATCAGTGATGTGCGGCTATAGACTGACCTTAGCAATGAAGGGGCAAATATGTAGCACATGTGTTAGATCGGTAAAATATATGCGGCAGAGACATGTGTAGTAAGATCAATAGAAGAAAATATCCTAAGAAGAGCAGAAAAGGCTATGGTTAGAAAGATATGCGGAGTTAAGTAGATGAATTCAGAATTGTTGATGGAAAATCTTGGTCTGCGAGAGTCCATTGTAGAGGTAGTGAGACGCAGCTGTCTAAGATGTGGTCATGTTCTGAGAAAGGAAGAGAATAGTGGTTTAAAAGGGCATGAAATCTCGAAGTGGAAGGGACCTAGGGAAAGAGGTCATCCCATATTGACCTGGAAAAGTATGGCAGAGAGCGAATGTTGAAAGGTTAGATTGAAACTTGGGTATTATAAAGAGAGAAATTGCTGGAAAATCGGTGTGGCCAGTTGGAAAGAATCAAGGTCGGCAACTCCCTGTCAGACGGAAATAAACCGACCTCTCAAAAATAAATGATTATGATATAGTCTTGCTTTTTTGTGAAAGAAAAACAATCTCATTTGAGTCCTAGGAAGTGGTCTAAATTATGTGGCACAGGCTGCTGAATTGCACAAGCATAGAACACGGTTGAAATTTACTCGTGGACTTACAATGAAATTTTTGTAAGTTGATCTACGAGCTTTTCTAATTAGACTAGGCAGTAGAATTTTAATATTGACTTCATATATTTAGCTTATATAACATTTTACAGTTTTGTGCTTTGTTTGTTGGGTATTATATTATTATTATATGGGTAGTTTGTGCATTATAAATTCAAGTCATCTAACACGCAGTTTCATTTCTAAATTTGCTATCTATGTTGAAGTTGCCTCGAGCATTTTTTTTGCAAAAAAGGCTTCTGTTCTATTGTAGACATATTTTTACTGTGATTACAGTGTAGTTTAATATGTATGTTTTGTAGCTACAATAAGTATGAAACTTTACTTTTGTTTAGCTTTTGAAAAAGAATCCTAAAGAACGACTTGCATGCGGTTCTGAAGGTTCCAAAGAAATCAAGGATCATCCCTGGTTTTCAAGTATGAACTGGAAACGTTTAGCGGCAGGCAAAGAAGAAGTGCCTTTTACTCCTGATGTAAGATGTATATTATATATTATATATTATATATATTATTTTAAAATTCTAATAGGCTTTACATATTTTGATATCTTATTTAATCGCTAACGATAGATGGTATAACTTAAGAACCCCTTTAAAAATTTAACGGATGATATTTTCTTAAAATCATGAAATTGACAAAATTAAATGTCTTTATGTTGTTGAAAAAATTAAATAGAAAATTGACCCTATAAACTTCTATTTATTTAGTGAGAATTAATTGGATAATAAATTAAGAATAGTTCTCTGGACTGTCCTTAGGTTATCATACTTGTTTCATAAAAAAATCAAAGTCTGAAGCTGAGGTACACTTTTTTTGGAGACTCGGCTTTGTCAAATTCATTCTAGTGACTGGGTTGATTGTAATACCATCAAATTGATCTAGAAAACATTTTTTGCATACCAGCCCTGGCCTGATTATTCTCCGAATCAGTCCCTCGTCGTCACAGGGGGGGGGGGGCGTACACCCCCTAGCCAAATTTTTGAATTGCTCAAAAACAATGCAACCGATTTGGATGAAACTTGGTTTCATGGATCAAAATTTTCTTGGTACAATTTTTTGTGACTCCTTCAAGGTCATGGCTGACAAGAGGTATCCTAGATTTTTTAAATAGTGTAACTGGCAATAAACGATTTGGACCAGGGTACTCTAAGGATCAGGCACGAACCATTTGCCACATACGGTCAAATGAATACGTTTTACATTGTAAGACAAGCACCCGTCTAGTTGAATTTTGTGACCAGGGTGTAACCTGAGAGCCAATAACAATTGAGAATTTTAATTTTACTATTAAAAAATCGCGTCGGTTAGATTTTGATTTCAAAAAGTAGTTTGACCTAAAATGTATTACAAAAATCTACAGAAAATTTTACCAAAAAAATTACGGACAGAAAAAATATCGAAATTTTTGTGTCAGAAATTAACAATATGTAAATAAATTTCGATCGGAGAAAATTTAATTTCTTAATAAAATATGAATTGTTCATTGGAATGCCTTTTATATTTGCCACATCTGTTCGTTATTTGGTATATTATAAGTGTGCCAAGTAAAAAAAAGTTATAGCTTTATCCAAAGTCAGAAATTAAGTTCCACTGCTTTATGGACCAATTTTTCTGAGAAATTCAATCGGGAAATCATTACAAAAACAACTATAAATGACCTATAAACTAATAAGCTAGTATTGTAACTCAAATAGAGCCATTTATGAGTGAAAAATGAATTTAAGTTTTATGGACCAGCAACCAAAAAAGTGAGGCATCCATGCTATCCTAATTCTAAATACCAAGTTTGGGCACAATAGGATGTTTGGTTTGAATTTTAGAGCCATTTAAGTGATTCGGCCAAAAATATGGATACTCGAAATTTTAAAAAAGATTTATGGATTTGTCTTTTACTGAGTGTTTGAATCAAATGGGACAATGTTTTTTTACCTGATGATGTCATCGGCTCCCATATTGATTCTTTTTCTCTAAAATGCCCTAAAATTTCAGCGCTTGTATTTGAAGTATGATATTTTAAGGAAGGTGTCAACAAAGACAGTTTTTTGCCTTGAGTACGAGGGGTTAGGAACTACCGATGACTCTGAAGCATCCCATTCTTTTGAGCGATATTGGATGTTTCTAAATTTTTACAAAACTTAAAAAACCGACAATAAAATATAGCTATAAAATGAAATTGATAATTAATACTTTTAAGAAACATTGGATTTGTGTTTCTTAGGTGATATAGGATATATCCATCAAAGTTTAATATTTTGTCAAGGATGTAAAAAAACCTTACGGATGGGGGGGGGGTACCTTACAATATGCAGGATATCTGTTGTTTTGGAATGTAAGACAGGTGGTTGTTTATTAATATTTCAAAGAATT
>JAUYWI010123750.1:0-10201 GCA_034780595.1 Parotoplana pacifica | reverse complement strand
TGATACATTATATTTTTTAAGAAGGAAGGGCCCAGCGAGATCATCTGCATATAGCCCCGTAAAGAGTTAATCCGGATATTTCTGCGGTGCAGATTGTCTGGAAGTTATGCTGAACTGACTGCCCGGGGCTCTTTTCTCGGCAGTTCTAAGTGTTGTTGTTGTGGTGCGGACTGTTTGATTGTCATGGTGGATGCTGCTGCCATTGGCATTAATCTGCTGTGGTGGGGGTGTGTATCTAGTTGGTGGACAGTTTTGTGTCAAGATGTCAATGTGTGCTACATTTCAATTACAAATGAGCAACTTCATCTCAGTCCAAGTATGAGCAAGTTCCTTGTTTACTCACTGTAATTTAGCTGTTTTGTTGTGTTTTTTTAATTGCTCTGGGAAGATCATGGTTTTCGGATTCTGACTTAGCACAAGTTTTCCTGCTAATCATATTTGTTTTCTTCTGTTTTATGACGAGAGAGAGAGAGGTGCTTAGTCATCCTGGCAGGCACGGGTTGACAGCCAAGGTCTGCAGTAAATATTATTGTTGATGATCTCTCTGCAGTCAGATGACGCGGTGATGCAAGCATCGAACAATCGTCTTTATTAATCGACATTTGTCGTGGATTTGTTATGTTTATCCATGGCATCAAATCTATCTATCTATCTGTGTGTGTGTATGTGTGGGTATGTGTCGCTCTCTATGATTTCATTCAACCTTTGTTTATCTCTCTATAGCTCTGATCAAGATTTTGAACTCTCTGTTCAGCCAGAGCCTCTTTCTCTTGATTTGAATCTAATTATTTAGTACAAAAAAGAAGTAGAACAGCAGCTTCAAAAGTAACAAAACATTTCTAGAGATAGCTGCCTACTTCTCTCGCTTTTTGTAGTTGCTTCTGCTTCTTCTTCTTCTTCTGGAATGATTTTACGTTTACTTCTTGTTTAGAAATGAAATATCAGTTGGTAGGACCCCCCTCCTTCCTCTTCGATATAAAAATTAAATCAGTACCTACCCCCCCAATCTATTATGACATTATTTTGTTACAGTTATTGGTGTTTAGTGCGCGTTCACTTTCGGTAATTGTTGTTTGGCGGTCGTTTTATATTTATTATGTGAATCTCTAATAATAATAAATCGTATGACTTATGCAGAGAGAGAGTGAGTGAGATTTATCTTAGTCAACAAGATAGCTTCTAATGGCTAGATTTATCTTTCTACACGTATAATCTGCTTTCTACATATTTACATAATAGTAATAATAAGAATGATATTCAAATGAAGTCAAATTTTGCTCGATTAGAATTTTAATTACACACAGCCGCATGTTGTTGTGAATAAGAAAATCAAATTAATTTCATTTTAAAAATGTCGTCCAACTATAATATATATAATTTATGTATGCATTTATGTAATGTACGATAACCTCCCCCCCTTTACTTTACCTGCAATGTCAAATGAACTAGAATGGAGAGGCTATACCGCTGATGAACACTGCAATACACACACTTGGCTATCAACAGCTCTATCTCTGTGCGCGGAGAGTAATTATTCAATTCTGCTTGATCGCGTGGTTAAAATCATAAATAATTACATATTGGGATATTATTCTACTTCTTCTCGTCTTCTATCATGTTAATTTGTTTGTATGCCACGTGAATTAGTGGTGGGCTTTGTGTGTTTGTGTGTCTGTTGGGTAATATTTCAAATCGGCTGCTTATTGATGGGGTGCCTGTTGCTTCATTATTGTCGGGGCATTTGGGTTGAATGGAAGGTGATTTGATAGCTCTGCCGTAGGTGTTTGTTTGTGGTCTAATTTATCTGTGTATGTGTGTTGTTTGGGGGTCAGGAAGATTACATCTGTACTGGTTCTCTCCCTCTCTCTCTCTCTCTGATTGGGTTCTTGGATAAGAAGCCAGTGGCAGAAGAGGTCTGCAAATGCTAAAACCAAAAATCCTGATGTTAATAAATCTGGCTTTGTCACTTGCAGTAGGTAAGTAGGTTCCATGGTGCGAAACGAAATCAGAACTATTAATCATAGATTGACGCTTTATAATAGTCCTTCCATCAAGAGATGGGATGAATATTGCTCTTTCTTTTTGTCGTACCTAACATAGTACTACGTGATTTTTTTTTATCTTAGACTGGCTTTGTTAATTTTTTGGCATAGCTTAGCGTATCAAGTTTCAGCTTGGGTGTAGAGAAAGATGTATCCGATTGCTATTAGGTATCAAAGTTGTAAGCAAAACAAAAAAACGCCCAATTTTCCCAATCTGTCTGTTTGTACATTGATATCTATGGCTACATGGAGTGTGCTGTTCCCCTTGTTGGATCCACCGCCCCAGACACTTTACCTAATGAAGTGAACGGGGTTGCAATATTGGACGTCTGTCGTTTTTTTTGTAAAAAAGAATATTTTAAGTTTTTTTTATTAAAGTTAGTATTTTACAAACATGTTACTTGTAAGTAGTATCGAATTCAATCATAATTTTAATAAAACTAACATTAATTATCTTTGTAAAACGCATTTCAAATGGACGGAGGACCACTTGTGACATCACCCGAGGTCACGATTTATGTGTGAGGAATTTTATCATTAGGAGGTCCAATGTAGTGTAGTGGCCCTGGAGGGCCGGTGCAGCGGGTAGAACACGGCAGACATCCTAAGTCAAGTCCTAATTGACCTAGAATCCCAAAAATGGGTGCCTCGTTCACTGAATTAGGTCAAGTGCTCTGCGCCCCATATTCTTATTCTGATGATACCGTGACATTTAGTTGGTCTCTGTGCATTATGTTAATAGTACACAATATCGGTTGCTCCTTTAGTAAATGAAAGTATGAGATTTCAGGTTAGATATGATTTGTCTTGGTCTACATAGTTGTGCGGTGGTGGATTGGGGTGAGGCTCGTCCTAATTAACAGCAAGAGGTAAGAGATCTAATTTGCTAAAACTATTTATCAACGAAGATTCCATCACTTGTCAAGTTATTTTCTTCATGTTGTAACACATTTCGATTATCTGCAAATGGTTAAGCAAATTGGACTGATAGAGCGGTGCCTGATAAAGTGGAGAAAATCGTGAAAAATGTAAAGTTAGCACAGATCAATAAAATAAACGGAAGAATAATTTGTTAATAATTCAAGCACTTTGGTGAAGGAAGCTGCTACCCACAAAAAAATCGGTTTTGCAGTGCAATTTTGAACATCGGAAACCGATTGAACTATTTTACCTATCACGGAAAATAAGTAGAAAACTTTACAGAGATGTAGATGTGGTCAATCAATCTCTGTGTTTTTTAATATCGATTTGTATTGTGGAAAAATGTCGTTTTTTAAAGTTATGTATGTCTGCAGCAGATCCAATTGTACGGTTTGTCCGGGTGAGTTAGAAGCAAGGAGATTGAAGATACCAAATTTTTTTACTGAGAAGAAACCGTCGAAAATTGTAGAAATAAAGAAATCTATTTCTGAATAGGTCCTACAACAGTAAAATGTTAGAATAGGAACAAACTAACAATAACAAATGTCAAGTTACCATCTCTTCTGAGTTTCAAATTGCCCGCTTACCTTCACCGTGGAAGAGGATCACTAATTCTTCTTGAGCAGAGGTTCGGGGAGGAGGGGGGTGGATTGTGAGTAAGTAGTTTCCCAGAACGTTCAAAATGTATGCCGCCCAAACAGTGGCAAGATTCCAGCACAGTCGCATTCCCATCAGTAGTTCGTCAGTCATTCTCTTGCATGGAGAGAGAGAGAGAGAGAAATAAAGGAGAGGGTAGTTTGAAACTAAGAAGAGGGCGTAAGTGCATTTGTTATTGTTTCTTCATATTCTACTGGTGTCCTCTTCATAATGATAATTTTTTAGTTGTTTATTCACTTTTCAATTCACCCTGCTGTGTGTTAGGAGAGAGAAAAGATGTTGAATCAAACAGCAAAAAGGAAGAATCTATTGTTGTAAATAATGACAAATGTTGACATTTGAAATTATTTTATTAGTTGAACATTTTGACAAATATATCAATATTTAATTTGACGCTTTTGTTAGAAATATGGTATACCAAAAGACAACATAGCATGGCTTTATTTTTATCAGATTATAGGAAAGAATTGACTTTACAAACCAACCTTGTCATAAAAATAAGATTTCGATTTGTTCTCTAACGATAGACACCCAATATGTTAAAACGTTATTTTCTAAGACCTTTGTAATTATCATTTTTGTTACTTTGCGTCTATTTATTTCCTTTTACTATATTATTGTCAGGTACTTTCTTTTTTGGGGGAGGGGGGTTGTTATGATAGATTTTGAATACGGCCGTTTCATTTATACCTTCCACCCCTACAAAAAGCATACTTCCCAATGGTCCTATTAGGCTATAATTCATCGACAAGAGGGCCGAGCTAGGGGCCGATAACGTCATAATAAGGTCAACAAAATATAGTTTGTCCGTTTTACTTCAAATTTGGTGGGGGACCGAGTAATACAAATCAATAAAAAACTATATGTTTGGCCAACATCATCTAAATGGCTCTAAAATCCAAACCAAACATCCCATTTTGCTCAAATTTGAATTTCAATGTTTTACTATTGACACATTAATTTACATCGCTTTTTGGAGCGATCGTTTTAGTGAAAGTGTCCACCGCACATTTCTTGATATTGTTTTGCATTTTAATTTTTGTTTCATTTCTGACTGGATTGTTCCTTGGATTTTGATTTTCGTATTTCCGATGAACTAGATGGTACTTTCAATCACCGAGCTTGACTGACCATCTTGTCATGCTTCAGCTTGGGTGTAGAACAAGATGCACACGATATTGCCTAGTTTTGATTTGATCTTGAAGGGATGCTGTGTTTATGTTGAAGCCATATTTATATTTTTACACATCTTTTGGTTGGATTACATTCATTTCTATGATGTTAGCACTGTCTACGGCTTGACTGATATTATTTTTATTTCTTATTTTTATGTTTTTTTGCAGTAAAGATTTATTCTACATATAGTATACTAAATTGCCCAGAAATATTTCTAACTGAAACTCCATCTGTCATTTCTGCAACCAAGGCAATATTTTCTTCTGTTCTCTGAGTTTCTTTCGATATCTTCTCTTCTATTCCTAAACTCTGTCACCAGTTTAATTTATGTACCCCTCTTATGCCATACAGTCTTCTTCCACATTCTTAAGTAGTTCCTGTATTTTTTAAGCCAGAATTATGGTTTATTGCCAACACTTTAATAAACAAATTGATATGTTGCTTCTCTATTTTAGCCATATTGTTTGAATGAATGAATGATTTATTTTATTGTAAATTAAAAAATTACAACTGGAAGGCCAGAGGCTGCCTAAACGGCAGATCAAAGCTGGACACGCTTATTACCGTAGTGGCGGAAATTCCAGGAATTATATCAGAGGTATTAATAAACCTGAAAATGTCCCAGAATTTCCACAGTGTATAACACAGAAAACACAGATTTATTAAACGAAATTTGTCTCTGTTGTCAAAAAATAAACTTATTTTCAGGACAGCCTAAGCATATTTAAAAATGTTTTTCTGAACTTTTTAATAATATATGCCAATCTGCTGTTTGAGTGTGAACAGTGATAATACAAAGACTAGATTTCGGACCTTAGGTGGTGAGAGGTGATGCTTATATTGTAGTTTATTATTTGTATCAGTACCTAATTGGATCAATCTTTTTTTAATTGATACTTTGATCATTTTAGTATTTGCATCAGGATATACGTCATTGATAGATTATGGCAGCTTCTCAATTTTAGACCGTTGTTCTTGATAATGGTACAATATGGTCTTTATTTGTATCCATTGTAGTAAAACCAGTGCTCTTTGATGTACATACATACACACACATATATATATAATAATAGGTGATTCTCTGATTTTTCTGAATGACTATACTATTACTTAGGTACGTGGTATCACAAAGGTATATTTTACCTATAATGAATGTACTAAAGCATTGCTAAGGATCTCCATCAATTATTTACTGCACAGAGCGGCTATAAAAGGTAATCTATCTAACAACTAAATAATATTGGTAGGTATTGTCTGGATCATTGGCATTTCTCTATACTGAGCTTTACTTATCTCTGCTAAGAATATGTGGATTTGATTGAATCTGGTTAAGTGAGCCAGGTGATTAGTTGACCTTTTTAGTGTTTGATGAGTTATCTTAGATTTTGGAAAACCTGTTAGACAAGATTCTTTAATTCGTTGTCTGATCAATAACTGGATCATAAACTTGGTACACTTTCAGTAAGATCCTCAAAAGTGGTGTATTACCTACATTTGGCTGCATCCTCAGGTAAGTTGATGTTTATCAGTCCATGAAACCATTTTCTGGACATAGTAGCACTTTGAAACATCGTTGCAATTTTTTTCTAAGACTACATAGTACAATATATGGAATAGTTTATTTTATAGCTGATACACTATTTGTTAAAAGAAATTTGATTGGAGTTAGAAAAATAGCATTGTTAACTTAAGAAATAGTGTTCTTTGGTATATACCTAATACTGGTAAAAAAAGCATCGCATCTTATGTACTTTTATATGATATTTAAAATTTCTTAAATATAGCTGGAGTCAGAAATGATTTCACGGCTAATTCTATGGATTATAAATCAATAAATCCTTTTTGTCCGATTGTACTACATTTCTGCAGATATAGATATTGCATTAACACAAAAAAAGTTTGTTACATTAAGAATTGATACTTCTGAATTATTAAACTATTAAAAAGTTGAGGTAAAATAAAATGAGTAGGTTTGGGAAGACTGATGAGGTAACGGTAAAAATAAATTGGCCAGAACCTGCTTTGACAGCATGAGTGCCTTTTAATACTTTTCTTCTAAAAATCTTCAAATTTTTCTCTTCCTATGCAAAATTTGCATTTTTTTCACTTTTATGCTTTGATATGAAATATACGAACATCTTATATTGCTCAGGCAGTGAATATGCCTAGCTGATGAGGCTCAACAAGGCGGAAACAGCTGTTCTGGGCTATCATTTGCGAGTAATATAAATATGTGGTATATTTTTATCAAAGTGTACCTGTTTTTTTTATTATACTCTTAAACACATAAAATATGACAATTCGGTGAAATGAATTTTTGTTGAAAGATAATTTATACAATCTGATGAAATGAGGAAATTTGGCATTCAATCCGCCCATTGGTTTTTGACGAACTGACATTTTGATAATTATAAAGATTAATGTATCCCCACTATTGGTACGGGCACCTTTCTGATTTCTTATGTTAGTTTATAGCAACGGAGACCAATGACGGACGTAGAAGAAAAAGAAATTCTTTCACTGAAGAGTGAGAATGAACAATTGTCGAAAACAATCGAAGAAATGAAGTAATAATGTTTATATATTTTAATATATTACATGAAAAAAAAGTCATTAAACGTGCTTTACCTCGAACTAGAAAATTACTTGACCGCCATAAAGTTCTAAGAAACAAATATTATGCAAATGTTGTCTTCTTCCATTATTTAACTACATACATATGTGCACCTCATCGATTATTTGGTAATTTAGTTATCCACGAGCTACTTATTTGTCAGATGCTGTGTCCTGGAGTACGAACGCACTATTACCCAGGTGATGAATGATAAGGGCCAGACCAACTCCACCACATCTTTGCAGGTGGACGCCATCACTGCCGAACGTGACCAGACACTGGAGGAACTGTCAACTGTCGAGAAAGCATTTACAGATCTGCACAGACGCTTCGAGAAATCAAAAGACGTTATAGAATCGTATAAAAAAGTAAATGATTCTATATTATACTCGTACACAGTTTTAGCTGCTATTTTGGGTCTTACAAAATTGATGTTTAACATTCTTAAAAAGTGTCTTGAATTATATCTCATTAGTAAAAACTTTATTTACATATTCACTTTTTTAAAAACTACCTTTGAGCTTTGTTAGTGTATGCATGCACATACAAACCCTTCTAGATTTGAGGCTGTCCTGAATTTGAGGTGGGGGGGGGGTTAAGTGTCCAGGATTTCACATGGTTAGTGTAAAAGAATATTGATTTTTAAATAAATGCTGCGCGGTGCTTCATTGTAAATTTTTATCAAAACATAATATAAACCAATTTTGTCCTAGATTTTGACCTTGACAGGTTGAGATGTAGAAAACTTTGTGTTTTTCCTCTGGCCATAGAATGAAGACACGTTGAAGCAATGTTTAGAGGAATATCAACAGAAACTGATCAATCATGAAAAGAAATACCAGAAATTAAAACAACATGCCGAGGAAAAATTATCCATGTAAGTTCAAACATAATTTAAAAATGGTGAAAATGGCCTATAAATGACGTATAAGTTTTTGAATATGAGTACTTATTCACTGCGTATAAGTTACTTACGGCTCACGTATAAATAAGACAGCTGCATTATTCAATACTTATACGTTACTTATATGTCATATAAGTGGCGTTTAAGTAATTTTCACTAGGGTACCTTAATGTTTTTGTGCATAAGACAAGCTATTTGAATGTTCAGATATGTTATGCAAGATCAATTGAACCTTGATTTACTTCTAATGATTATAATTTAAACATTAGCAAAACGTAATGGCGCTAGTTTGTATATTTATGATTTCTCCACAGAGCCAGCAATGAAATTGAAAAAGTACGCTATTCATCGGAATCCGAAGTGACCAAATTATCTGCAGCACTGAAGAAATCCAAACTTCAAATTCAAATTCTCCAATCTCAGATTGATCAAAAGGTAAGCCTAAACGGGGGGGGGGGTATTGAGCTAACAGTTGTAGCCATGGTGAACCACGCTACATTGTTTGTTTGCACCATTAAGGAATAGGCTGCCCAGCCGTAGTTAATTATCGATTTGGGGGTCTGAACTCTATCTACAAATATGATGTGTAAATAATTTTTGGAATTTTATTGAAAATCACATCAGCTATTCTGGAATTTGATAATATTTAGTAGATGTGGAACAAGTTACACTCCTCTAAAACTTAAAAGTATAAAAATCATGTATTTTTACCATCAAAACAAAGATGCTAATTCTAATTAAACACAGCCATACTTTTGACCTACAAGGTGGGCCATAATTCTCCGTCAGTTTTTAAAAATAAATATTAAATGAGTAACATCAACAGTACATAGAAATAGAGGTGCATATTTACATTTCAAAAAGACCACAGTCATTGTTTGTACACGCATCGTTTGGAGTAATTGCAAAATGTTTCTCGAAACATTCCGACTGGTATTGCGATAGGTTCTGCTTCAACACGATTGTGCAACTCTTCCAGTGACTGAAAGGTAAATCCGATGGGTGATTGAGTAGACTTGTGCCCTAAAATATGCCAACAACCAGTAGTCGCAGGGAGTCAGGTCAGGGGACTTGTAGGCCATTCAATGGGTCCCCTTCGCCCAATTCACTGGTCTGGCATTGATCATTGAGAATTTGTCGAGCATTCACAGAATAATGGGGTGAGGCATCATCTTGCTGTTTCCTTCTTCGGAAATAAGGAACAACCTTATAATTAAAATATTATGTCGTTTCTCTGCTGATATCGAAAACCACTATTCCACAAAAACTGATGCAAGCTCAGACGGTCGAGGAAGATGTCTTTCCAGCATTACACATCCAAACATTTGGATTTTCTGTGCCCCAGAAATGAACATTTTGCTTAATTACTGTGCCATTTAAATGCAAAAACACACTCATCTGAAAATGTTAGTTTGCGCAGGAAGGCCGGATCATTCTGAACTTGGTAGTCATTGCTTCACAAAACTGTAAACGCCTGTCATCATTGGCAGTTGTCAATAATTGGGAGTAAAGAGGTTCGTACGATGCATTCCACTCTTTTTTTAAATATGGTCTACTGTCTAATTTGTCGGATAGACGTCGTGTCTAAATATTGGGATCATTGCGTACTTCATGAAGGACTGCTGCTGTATTGTCATCCCCTGATGTTGTAATGAATCTGCTTGTGTGTGGTGGATGCTTCACAAGATTATCTGTCTCTAACAACTTGTATCTCCAATAGATCAGTGTGGTTCTTGCAGGAGCAGTTCTTTGTTATATTGTCCAGTGAATTTGCTTTACTTGCCTATCACTACGATCTGGATTTGCGATAATACACGAAGTTATAAATTCTATTTCCTTTACTTGTAACAAACTAGAGATAGCAAAAATTGTATCTCAATAGATACC